>JAAXYW010000012.1:0-122393 GCA_036851895.1 Orthonychiurus folsomi | reverse complement strand
CCTTGGGTCAATTGCACCAGGGTAGCATGTCGGGGCACGAGTTGTTGGTGGCTCCGTTCTAGGGGGGAAGGTAGCACTGGTAGTTGGAGGTTGTGTTGGCTTCGGGCATCTGAAGTCCGTAGAGGCTGGAGTACAAACCGGAGGACACCTGTTTATTCACATTCAATTAATAATGAATTGAAATCGATTACCATAACTATTTATTAAGGTTTTAGTGTGATCGAAATTTACCTTGGGTCAATTGCACCTGGATAGCATGTGGGAGCACGAGTCGTTGGCGGCTGTGTGCGTGGAGGCAACGTTGTTGTTGGCCTGGTTGTTGGAGGTTGTGTAGGCTTTGGGCATCTGTAGTCAGTTGACCCCGGTGTACACACTGGGGGGCATCTGATATTAAAATAAAATCAGCATTAAATTCAAATGTATTCCACGATTAAACTCTCCTAATTGTATATGCTTAAGCTTGCCTTGGGTCTACTGCTCCAGGATAACAAAGTGGGGCTCGTGTAGTCGGAGGCTGTGTTCTTGGGGCTGGTGTTGTTGGAGGCTGGGTAGGTTTGGGGCATCGGTAATCGGTTGAGCCAGGAGTACACACTGGTGGGCATCTGTAAATAGTAGGAAATATAATAAAAAATTAATTCAATTTTATAAACAGTATTCCATCATCGCTCTCCTTCCTGTCAAAGCTTACCTCGGATCTACTGCCCCGGGGTAGCAAAGTGGGGCCCGAGTAGTCGGAGGCTGTGTTTGCGGAGGTTGGGTTGTTGCTCTTGTTGGTGGTTGAGTTGGCTGCGGGCAACGAGGATCACGACTGCCAGGATAACATCTGAATTGAGTTGTTGGAGCTGGTGTGAATCCACCAGGCTGAATGTCTTCTTCGGATTCGTCAACTGGTTTCGGTGTAGGGCAACGGGTGTCGGTGCTTCCAGGATAACATATTGGTCGTCTTGTAGTTGTAGTTGTCGTCGTGGGTTTTGGGCACCTGAAATCTGTCGAGCCAGGGCCACATACTGGTGGGCATCTGGAGAAAATTTAATACAATTGTGTAATGCTATCGCGTTTCTGGTTATTTTTTGCTTATTTAACCTTGGGTCAATTACGCCGGGGTAACATGTCGGGGCACGAGTTGTTGGTGGCTCAGTCCTAGGAGGGAAGGTTGCTCTGGTTGTAGGAGGTTGTGTAGGCTTTGGACATCTGTAATCCGTTGACCCTGGACCGCAAACTGGTGGACACCTGAATGTTAACATAAATTAAATTCACATGCAATAAAATACACGTAACCCATAATATCAAGACCGGTTATGGACACTAGAATTCCTACTAGCCAGAATTATTGGTCCGCTCTGGTTGGTGTCGGTGCAATGAAAATATATAACGTACTTGAAATTTTGAGTTACCTTGGATCTGTAGCTCCCGGGTAGCAGAGTGGGGCACGAGTAGTCGGCGGCTGTGTTATGGGAGCCAGTGTTGTCGGAGGCTCGGTAGGTTTTTGGCACCGATAGTCTGTTGAGCCTGGCGTGCAAACCGGTGGGCATCTATAATTTAAAATGCGCGCCGTTTTAACGTCGAACATTTCCACTATGTGAATCATAAATACTTGGTTTACCGCAATCGTTTTTTAAAAATTTTTTTTACCTTGGGTCTATTTGACCCGGGTAGCATATTGGAGCCCTAGAAGTGGGAGCTGTTCGAAGTGGAGAAGCAGTGGTTCTTGTTATCTGAGGCTGAGTTGGTTGTAGACAACGCGGATCATAACTGCCAGGATAGCATCTGAATTGAGTCGTTGGAGCTGGAGTGTAGCCACCTGGTTGAATGTCTTCTTCGGATTCGTCGACTGGTGAAGTTGGCGCTGGTTTGGGGCATCGGCTGTCTGTGCTGCCTGGATAACATACTGGTCGTCTAGTTGTTGTTTGTGTAATTGTTTGTGTAATTGTTTGTGTAGTTGGTGGCTTTCTTGGCGGAGTAATTGCTCCTGAATTTGACAAGCATGTCTCCTCGCATATGTCACGACAAAGCTAGAACCATATGACTACCATTAGTTATTGGCACACATTTCCCACGTATTAAGTTCCTCGGTTTTTAAATTTATAATTGCAAGATAATATGACATTCATTGATCTGAATTCCCTTGGAGCTATAATCTGCTCTGGACTTGGATCTTTAATAAATAGTTCTGACTAAAATATCAAAAAACACTTACTTCAATATTGCAGGTTAAGTGAACATTGTCACTGTCGGGGAATTTGAATGCCGTCATATTTGTGAAGGCAATTGTTGTGGCACCATTTCCCTGCGTTTCATACGTCTTTCTCCAATTGCCAATTAATTTCTTTTTCCTTAAGAAATTATCAGAGTTAAGTGCTACACCACATGTTTATGCCTAGGTTATTGAGACTAGAGAAGAATTTTAAACTTATTAATTGACATGCTTTGAGTTTAAATGGTATTACTTGGGGCAACCATCATAGTCGGTCAGCTGAACTTTAGATGTGCTTTGATCTTCAAAATTGTCTGTCTCAAATGCCCAGCAATCCTTTACACTAATGTCGTATTGCTTTTCTTCATCTTTCAAATAAATAAGGATACTAAGTTCTTCTCCAATTGCCACTTGTCCTCCAATTGGCACTGTCTATAATTGAAAGGATAATTATTAATTGTAGCAAATACGAATAGAAATACTTTGGAGAAAGCCCACGCTTACATTTGGAAAAGTCCCCTTTTGGATATCCATCCAACAGTCAAGAGCGGATGAACTTTTAACTGGATGGTGAGTTACATCAAGCATTCCAACTGTAAGTGGTTTGAAAACTACCATCTTTCCTTGCTTAAGGCATCCCTCACAATGATCGCAAGAAATTTTTCTTGCTGTGTCCCAGACTTCCTGTCAAATTATTTGAATCGAATTAAGTACAATATTTTTACTAATTAAATGTTCAAAACAAATCATGAGCATATGCGATACCTGGACTGCCTCGTCCATTTGAAATATAATGGTATTACTGACAGATTTGCCAGCCCCATTGGAAGTTGACCCACACTGATCATTGGGCACCACAAATGTGAGTTGATGTGAAGCACTATTAGCTTCGGCATACCTAGCAAATTGTAAGAATGATATTTGTTACTCAGCAATCAGAAATAAAATTTCTACTTGAACTTGATTTGTCAGCTGTGATTAAGCATGCGAATTAAAATAATTAAAATTAATGCAAACTTTGTTTAAAATTCAATTGCAAAAATTGGGCGGCTTAATATTTTACTGGCTTAGGACCGACACTATGTAAAAGCTAGAATAATTTGTCATGAAAACAAAGAATTTCAAATATATTTATTTAATCTAGGCGGCTTAATCCTAAAATTGCTGAGTAATAAGTAATGCTGTGTGTATTATATAATATTTATAATGCGACTCTCACCTGCATTTGGGATTTGAGAAATGACCCTTACTATAAATTATGCCATTAAATGGGCCATTAAAGTCAACGGAAACTACGAATCCAGTTTTTGTACATCGAACATCTAGATTCTCGATTCCAACTGGATGAACGTGATCATTTCCAGATTGTCGGCTTTGTCGGAATGGAGCAAGGGCTCTGTTGTGATTATATGGTGACCCTTGGCACAACTGCAGAGAAAAATGGTGAACATTAAAATTATGCTTTGAAAGTTTGACACACGTTGAGTTTTGCTAATCGGAAGTCGCTAACAAAAGTGACACGACGCGGCGGGGACAAGGGAATTAGCATAAATTTTCCATTGGCCCATTTGACTTCATAACACCATATCTGAGTGTGGGTGGGTACACATTTGTTACAATGCTTATGTTGACAAATTAGCAATATTTTAACCCTATTCAATAGTGCGGTCACACTTCCTCTACAGATTTTTTCATCTGAATAAGCGCTGCCTTCCAAATGAGGGATGGCTAATGCAAAAATGCAATTGGAATAGGATTTACAGAAACAACAGAAGACTGCTGGTCACCGACGAAGGCATAAATTATTATGCAAGAGCAGAAAAAAACAAGTGGAGGAGCACGTTCTCCACGCATAGATACAAAGTGCGATATGAACACAGATTCACTTTCCATTTCATCTTCAGGGGATGACGATGGAAATAAAGTTACATCAGCACTTGTTGTCACGGAACAAAGAAACAATTAAAGTAATTAGTTCGCGCCTTGCGATTCTATCCACACATTCAGTTATATGAGTGTACAAAATCCATTAACAGTATACCCTTAATTTGCTGTCCAGAGCCGAATGCCGAACGTGCAAATTGTTATTTAAAACTGAAAACATTCAGGGTGAGCGAGCTTAAAAGGTTGCACCACATTATAAATTTATTTCATAAAAGCTATTCAAGGATCCTTAAACGGCTTTTTGCAAACAAAGCTGAGTAGCGAGAAGGAAGACTTCATATTACAATCCCCAGATCAAACAAACAATGTTTCAATTATTTCTCTGAATCCAAAGTTTGTTGCAAAATTTGTGCATCTGATTTCTGGTGGCAGTGCGTCTTTTACGGGTAGTGCATGGCGTTCTTTGCAATTCGGACGTAAGTCTAATTGCTCTCGCACAGCACCACCACAACTAGAAGCAACGCTGGCCGTTATACCAAATCCTTACATTTTCAGCTAAATTACATAAATTTCAACTCACACTATACATTTTTCATAATGTTAATTCAGTTCAATTTTAACAACTCATTTTCTTGCAACTACAGTTTATTTTTGCGTAAATTGAATTGTAAATACCAGTAATTTACAGTAAATGCTTCAGCTTGTCAGATTGTATCAGAGTCTGAATAATCAGACACATGTAAAATGTGGAAGTCGGCATTAAGCCATTAATATTTGTTGACACAAATTAAATTTGTTAGTATTGTAAATCGCTCAGTTGTTGTGATCGTAAAATCAAGGGTGAGTTGTTTTGCATTAATTATTAAGATACCCTGAGGGAAAACATTAGCGCGTGCAGATCACACGATCAACAGAACATAAAAGGTCAATTACTTAGAAACTGCGATATTACCAGAGACAAAATCCAGACAGGAATAAACCTTTGTGAAGTAATTTCTGTGAGCTCAGAATCAGATCTCTGGACATAGACTTACTCAAGAGGTTAGTGTGGATCTGCAGTTCGATGAGTGCATAAACAGCATAGCTAGATTATTCTTTAACTTACCAGATTTAAGAGGACAATGTAGAGCAGTGAATATCTCCCCATTGTGCTGTTGGCGGGCCCTTAGGCTCTCTTGTAGTTTATCCCTGCAAATTAGTAAGATGTAATTAACATATGCAGTGATTGTGCACGATAGTTTACAATTTAATTACACCAAATTCTTTCGTTTACTTACAAAACTTTCATAGATTTGGTCATCAAATACCCTACTCGGCATTATAGTATTGCAAGGTACGAGCTAGATCACGCAATAGCGATATAGCATACATCATTTACTCCAAATTTAACAAATTAATTAATTACTTCCATTACATTCATCGTTATTGCATGACATGCTTCCTGACAAGTTAAATCGTTTAGTGACTTCATTCCTTGCGTGTGGCAAATCTTCGCCATATATGCTAATGCGCATGTGTGCACGATTACCGGTTTTGGTATGATGCATTATTTTAGAGATGACTTAAATTGAAGATAATCCCTGCTGCGACTAAATCCAATATCCGCATTTATCTACACTAATAGAAGGTACATTTAAATGGAATGGTGACGAATCGTGTATTCCCTGAACTCATCCCACCGCGACCCATATAACTTTTTCCTTTGCTAACATATACCCAAATTGCAACTACCTGTTCGTGACATGACTTATTGTAAAATTAAGCATATCAATTGTCAAAATGTACTGTTGAAAGAAAAATTATGCCAACTCCAAGCAAGTGTTTACAAGAATTTAAAGTATCCGAAGTGCCAGATAAATTTAATTTTTTACAATGATTTCAAATGTTGCAACTATAGTTAACGTATGGAGCATGCACATCTTTCAAGAAAGTTTATGTTTAATTGCAACGGAAGCGATGTTTGCGGAAACGCTATTTGCTTGTAGTCATTAATACTTGCTTGTATTCGATTGCACTGGAATCAGGCTCAGTAATGTTATTTAACGTGTAACGTCACACGACAGGACCGCACCGTCTGCTAGTAAAAATATAATCCCCGGGTGGCACTCACTAGTGTGTTACAAATTAAATGATTGCAATTATTCCAAGCACGGATAAATTATGAAAGGAATCATGTCCCTTTCGTTTCTGGGTCTGTTTCATTACATTTCTGCATTGCCAATTAGGAGTGCGTGCAGTTTGCAGAAAAGCACCTAGGGTATTTAGTACCTAAGAGCATTTCCAGCTTCAAGCGAAGCGTCCTTGGCTGTTGAATGAATATTTACTTAGTTACACAGAAAATCTCAATTGAAGTGTCGCGGAATTTGGCTACCTTGTTCATCTAGGTGTGCCAAACAACATTGGCGTTCGAGTCGAGTCCTGTAAAATGGGAAGATCGGTACATTTATTAGCATGTAGTTCTACTTCGTCAATGGGTGACAACTGACAACGATTTATTGAACTCATTATGTAACACTTAAATACATTTGCATCCATGCAAATGAGTTGTCTGGGACAACTTTTCGTTGAGCAATACTATGGACTTGAGCACATCCTACGCATTGTTTATTTACTTTGCTATCAAAATGACTTAACCCTTGAAACACAAATCTTTACCTGCTCTTTCTCTGAGGAAATATAGTTTTAAAATTACACTGGCAGTAAATTGGAGAAGATATGTTCAACATCAATTGAGCTAACTGATTTTATTTACAAAATAATCAATTGCAAAACAAAAAGAATTGCTTCGCTGCAGAATCACTTTAAAGACAGACAAATACCGTAAACGACATAATAGAAGCCGCGGCTTTTATTTAAAATCAACACCTCAAGGCGGGGCTTGTATTATGGGCGAGGCTTCTAATAAATAATTTCAAACTTAAAGTAGTTTGTGCTGTGTGCAAAATACCCGCGGAATGGAGATGAGCGAGTGGGACATAGAAACACGGGAGGCTTTTATTAGGGCAGAGGCTTATATTAGAGCAGAGGCTCCTATTCCCAGAACCCACCCACAGACGGGACTTGTATTAGGGACAAGGCTTCTAGTAGGGGCGAAGCTTCTATTAGGGGCGAGGCTTCTATTAGGAGCATTTACGGTATTTTAGAAACCAATAACTTTGGTTGTGCTAATTCAATGTTGGCTTATTTTGAAAAAAAATTATTTTACAGATTAATGTCTGGATTGACACTACAAATAAACGTCTACTTTATGTCCGAAACTGCTTATCGGGAATTTTTTGAGTTTTACTTTATCTCTAGAATTGAACGTTTCCTTTTAAAGTCCATTTTTAATATTTTGGAGTCTCGTTCAGAACGCTTATATTTTCACAAAATTCATTGTGCCTATTAGAAATTAAGTGCGACCTGAATCATCATTATCTCCACTGTACCATATTTTTAATTCATGGTAAGAATAATACTCGCGAGTTGTGCAGCTATGGGTGGTTAAATTTCAAAATTAATTATGTGGTTGATAAGTCTTTCGGAAGAACTTTAATTAAATCTGCCTAACACTAGTTTCTGAATATTTGAATTAGCCTGGGACGAAAGAAACAGGAAGCAGGATCACGAAATAATGCATCCTGTCCAAAAAATTATCACTATCTAACAAGTCCACTAGTACATTGATCCAAGCATTTGATAAATACTGGAGTAGATTTGGTTAATCTACGTTAAGGTACGTTAAATAACCTCATCTTTTATAACTGCAAATGCCCACGTTCTATTCCAAAGTTCAATATTATCGCAATCAATATATATGAACATTATTTCTGAAAAACTTCCAGCATTTTGGATACAATTTAAAACTCTCTACTCTAATAGTGTGGATATAGATGTATAATAATATACCTACTAATATATAATTTTTAAAATTATATATTATAGTAGTAAAAATATATAGTAAATACTTTGAATTTACTTTACAACCTTAGTTGAAACCCCGTTTACAAATGGAGCTTTTGGTAATGTCTTGCTAAAGCCTCGTAATACGCGGATACATGATAACTTGGTTGAATAACAAGTAGAAGTAAGCTGTAAATTGGAGTGTCACTTTTGTTTTCATCCGCTTGTCAGTTTACAAACCCGAAGCTGGGTAATGCATTCAACAGCTGATTAAAGACGCATTTCTGTGAGAGACGAACACACGTACTCCTTCATCTTATACGCACCTAGTCTAGTCCCGTTTACTCCTCTAACTAAAATCACTTTTGTTCTGTTATTGCAATAATTCCCCGGTTTGCATTAACTGATTACCACAAAATATTTTTGAACAACTAACCTTTATTGTGGCATCCAAATCCAAAATAAAAAATCTTTCACAATCACAATCAAATTAATAAACAGCACAAAATTCCTTTTACAATTTCTTGAGTCCTTAGTTCACTGGCACATTAAATTGAATTTCCTTCAATTGAACAGAGTGAAAGAAGAGAACAAAGACGGAGGGAAAGGAAGAGAACAGTCAGCAAGAGTGTCCAACCACTAAAAACAAGATGACCATCAGGTCCATCTTCTTTTAACATCTTTTTTCAGTGATGCACCTTCATGGGTTGTCATAACATACATATTCATTAAAGCTATGGCTGAGAAGATGCAGGTTAGGTGGATGGGGCCAAAAAGCCGCGCATCTTCTATGAATAATTTTTGTCTAAAAGTTTGCAAGTGAGCCAAATGAAATCCAGGTGAAGGTGTCCATTCCATAATAATCATCCCCCACCCCTGGCCTGACTTTCGTTCCTTCACCGTCGACCCCCATCATCCTCCAAGGAATCACATTACATTCATAGACAATTTCAAGATTAGCAGAGCAGCGGACATCATCAATTGTGAATAACTCAAAAGTACAACAATTGAGCACGATTCCGCCCCATCACTATCAACAAATCCAGATGTAATGCATGCACATCTTCCCCGTACTGGTCATCTATAATATAGTATTTCGTCAATAGCAAAGATGAGACACTTGTTGCCCTTCACATTTCACCAATATTCTGGTTGTCTAATTCAGGTACGATGGGTATGTACAATGTCTTCTGCTCGTAATAATAAACAAATCCAGACGCCGTCATTCCTGACGCAAGCATTAATGCCGTTTTATTAATTTTGGTGATCATCATTGTGTAAAATTAACTGAAAATTAAAATCCCCAATTAGGCAACAGTATCACTTACATTTACCTGCAATTATTTGTTTGCCTGATTCCTATTTAATTGCATGATGCGGGAAGAGGTACTTATTAAATTTTCATTTCAAACGGGCTTGAATGGTAATACGCGATGGAATCGTGCCATTCCTTCGCATGTCGTGATACTCGAAACACATTTTTGAAAATAATTGTGAGTGAAAGATCATATGGCTGGGAGTCATCATGGAATTTGTCTTGAGTAGAGTAAAACAGAAAGGATTGCGCAGTGACCTTTGGGATAATTAGACAGAATGTGTGCACAAGCTGAAATGGGAATTGCCAACTCCACCACATGCAGCGTAAACTACTTTATTCCATTCATTCGAATCCTCTCCTCTCCACAACAATCCTTGCCACGAAGCAAGTTGCCACGATCAACAATGCAGTTCCTTTGTTTTGAATACCACATCACTAAAATTCACCCCCAGTGCATGAAGTGTGTTGAATGAATAGAACCAGTACCTTCCCTTGGTCACTCCCGCATACAGTTACACAATAAGTGCTAATCAATAAGACCCTACTGCATTTGAATACACGAATTAAAACATTTGCATATGCCAAACCTACGTTACGTACTACGTATTTGCAATGGACATAGGGATGGATGAACAGACGCACGCCGAAATTGGGACATGCATCAATGAGCGAAGAGTGCGAGTGAAATGTGGTGAATATGAGTGAGGATCAGTCAAAATTATATTTGGCCTGCTTGCTTCCTTCAACTAGCTACCAATTGAGTTTCAAACAAACGTTTTAACATTTACTTTATTATTAATTTGGGTGCATCAATTCCATCCTTGCACGCGATCCTAGATGCATAGGAATGATATAATGCGTTGGAGAAAGGAATACATTGTTTAGTAATTACAATTATTATCCCGTTGATTGAAAGACAATTTGTGTCCTAACAATTAGGTAGGATTAGGTCACTTCCAACTGTGCTTGATGATGAGATGACCATTACTCTCAATATGAAATATAAAATGATGATCGTTTCTGTACAGCTCTACTCTCCTCCATTCTGTTGCGTGTATTTGTAGTGCAATGCATTAGCGATGGAGGTTTAATTTGTCACAAAGGTAAATTCTGGATTGCATCAGAAAATTCAAAGAATTTGTTTTTATTCTACAGCGGGACATTGCAGTGATTATTCATGTTTGCACATATAATGGAAGGGTTTCGTACATTTATTAACATTTCTTGCAATGTACGAACGTCCACGTACAATATTGGTGGAATAGTCATTTAGAAAAGTGAAGTCTTGCTTTCAGCTATGTATGTGGGTTCGACAGACTAATTGCCAGTTGTCATTGGTATTAACAATGCAAGCGAGGTATGTTACATGAGCGGTGAGCGCATCCTTACTCAAAGGATTGCAATGACCAACTGCTACCTTTCCCGTACATAATATTTTACAGATTACAAAAATAAAAGTCTTCATACAGACAGTTCCGGATGCGGTTATTAGCGGCACGCATGATGTGACCCAATAATCCGTTTGGTGAAAGCGCACTTGACAATATTAAGCACATAATTCCCAAGTTTAATTAATGTGTGTCGTGACTGCTTTCATTCAGTATTGTACTTCATACATCGTATATTGTGTGGAGATTTAACATAAACACAACAAAGAAAAAGAAACCCACGGGCTCAAATATTGATATTTATTACGAAGGTTGTAATATTGTAAAATATTATAATTTTTTGGATTTGCATAACGCAGACCAGGAATTAATGTGATTTTAATAAGCCAAATTTGATACTTAAAATTCTTTATATGAATATTCTTTACATAAAATCCATAAACTAATCAGAGACCCGCTAAAGGTGCTCATTAACAGAAACAGGCATTGTTCCTGCAGGGCGGCGGCGGTCGTTGGATCACTCATAATAGGCTACACATTACAAGACTTTATAGTTTGAAGAAATTTGATATTCATTGAATACGCGTTTTGAGTGTAAATTAGAATAAATTTGCATTTCATTTGCTTAAGAACCGTACAATACAATATAACGGCTATGTAAAACAACCTTGGATTTCACAGATAATAATACCGTACAGACTGTGGTTAATTCCGACGCGGTATGTTGCGGATTCTGAGATATTACTCAAATAAGCACGTCTATCGCTAAGATATCTTGCTGAACTTGAGCATGAAAGACAAAGACATTGAAGCAATTAAATGAAGGTCGGCTAAAATAAATTCAGAATCTGCGCAATTAATGTGATTAAGAAATGTTTTCCTAGAGAAAACTAGCTGCCGTTTGATGTGTGCTTATATTACAAAACATGATTGGCTGTGTAAATTGAATGCAATACACGTATTTTTAACATGAAATCCAATATAATCCTGCACAACATTATCTAATATTTCTAGAATGAATCCTTTTCTCACTCATACTTTAATAAAGAAGTAATAATTACTTTTAACACTAATTATGCATAACATTTTTACACGGTGTGAGTGTGGGTGAGGTGTGAGGGGATTTAGTGGTCAATTAAAAATTCACGGTTGCTTCCTCATTGCTGACACGACACTATCCTGCGTCAACTTGTGTTGATAGACAGACAGCACGGAGACAGGAGACCAAGATTTGCACTTGCTTTAAGCTTATGTGTTATTTGCTATGCAGTTGACGGAGGGAAGGAATCCTGCCTTTAATTGCCCAAGATGTAAGTGTGCGCACAGATTTTCGAAAGTGTTCCTGCCGATTTATACTGTTTTGTTGGATGCTCTTGAATGCAGATTTATGATTACATATTAAAGTGATCTTTTGGGTCTCTGTGAGTAAGAGGAATCCTCATCTTCAAGTATTTTTCTACTAATTCGCATCTTGCGAGCTCGAAGACGACTCAAATTCAAGGAAATCCACTTCTACTTTGTGAAGTGGTAGTAGTCATTGCCATTATGAGAGGTGGAGGAGTCGGTTGGTTATTCTTCACAAAATTCGACGATGGTAATAATTGAGCTTGAGTACAACCAGGCCAGGTGATGCACAAAGGACAACTCTTCAACTCATGGACTCATCACAATAAAATTTGCACATTTTTATTGTCTATGCTTGAAGAGAGCAATAGAAAACCTTCTCCCCAAATATGCTAATCACACTCATCTCTTATAAACTTTTTATACAAGATCATCCCAAATATGGCGTCATTCTTAACAAACAATCTGAGGAATTCTTTATTCGTTTTTATAATAATAACGGCCGGAATAATTAGGGAGGTACACAAGTCAAGGAATACGGCACTCGGCAGTGGTAAGGTGGAAGTGGAGGGCTGACAGTAATTTGTGCAATCATTTTATTTATCTGCTTTGACATTCTTATTTCTATGTGGCCCGCCGGGATTAAGAAAATGTTGAAATTATTTATTAGCTTTTTTATTCTTGTGATGTGGCAAAACCCTTGCTGATGACTCAGTCTTTGTGCATTACGAGGAAAATGTACACTACTTTGCAGATTTTGAGCGCTCCTGACGCTTGGTTGACTTGAAAATTTGTTGTCCATCTTGGTGCGGTATTGTCAGTCAGGCAATATTTCTCGAGTCCTTCATTACATGAACATTTCATTTCAAAATCAAAGTTGATAACACAACCGTTAATTCCTGTTGTGCACTTCTAAGTTAATATTAGCTTCAATTAGCATTGGAATTGGTGGATACAATCAGAAATGTTTATCCAATCAGAGATTAATAAATCAGAAATTCTGAGGGTCTTTTGTCCAATTCTTTATTTTTATTTTGGTAAACGGAGTCCAGGAATAGTGACATGACCTTGTTCGTGTCACCACCTACTTCTCCGCAAACACTGCTTGCCTCACCAATTCGTCTGTTTCCCAAGGCTGAATCAATAGTTTCCTGACTTCCCTTACCCTTCGTGACGGTGACGAGGCAAGGTTGTTCTAATTCAGAATTTCTGACACCTGACTTCTCAGGTGTGTCTCCCTGTCTCTCCTTGTGCACTAATCCACTATTTGCATCCACTGGAAATTCCATGCGTGATTTTGAAACATCATCCAAATTATTTGGCACGGAAATTGACAACCTTCTTGTCGCTGAAGTGAAAGGGTTATTGACTGAAGTTGAACTTGTCCTGCATTGACAATAATGTTCACAATAGTTAGCAGGAGAGGAGAAAGTATATTCTAGGACGAGGGATGACTTGGATCTTTTTGTCAGTGGAGCTGAGAAATTCTTGTAAAATTTCCAGTCATCTGGTCGATGAGATAAGGAAGAGCAAGGTTGCGATGAATTTGCACTTGTTACTCCTCTGGGGTTGTGGGACAGGCGATATTTCCGTAACATCGTGTCCTCATCTGCAAAGTCACTATGATCTGAAGCCAGAAAACTGTCTGAATCTGATGATGAGTCCTCCTCTTCTGTTGTGGGTCCATAAACAGGCGATAATTTCCGAAGATAATTCAAATGTGTTTGATTGAACGTTGTGGCGGAATTATCTGCCACGGAATGGAACAGAAAATAAATGAAATCTTTGAATGGGATCTGAGTCAGTGTTGCGAAATAATTCTCGTCAGTTGTCATTATCTAGTTACACTAATAGAATGACATCTCTTTCTGACGATTAGCTCCGTGTCCGGCCTCAACCAAAAGCAAACTGGACTAAACTCCTGCTCAGTTTGACAAGAAACGTGTGGAATCTGATATTACGCAATAGGAAGGAGCAAGGTTAGCCTGCCTGGATTCCACACGGAGAACGGAATGAAAGGTGGGTGCTCCGGGATGGGGAAACAAACTTCCAGACAAGGACAGAATGACGGAGATGTTGTTTCTAACATAATAGAAATGAAATATGTAATCAAATCACCAAACTATCTAACGCCCAGCAAAATTTCCAATGGATGATTTGATTGATGATTATTTGTGTGTCAACGAATTGTTCACTGGATCCATTCCTTCGTATTGCGTACCATCCGTACCGGTTCTCTTCGGTCAAATCCTGGCGTATCTTTTCCTCACTCCATTTCTTTGTGTACCTTCAGTCATTACTCATCCAATTCACTTGGTGTATCTAAAGCATGTGGAGAAATCCCATTCAATCCATGTTCTCACATTCTTTTTTATGAAATTCGACTGTCCTGTTTTCGGAAATCCATGCATGCGTATGCGTCCGACTCGCGGACATTTCCTGGTAGCTTGTATTTTGTTTCCCGAACAAACAAAGGCTCTCTCCCCTCCTTTCTTTCATTTCATCATCAGAGGTGAAAACGTCATTTCAACTACGATTTACTTTACAAAATGTTAGGAAGGGTCCTTGGGAAGATCCAAGGTCTTGCGGAAGCACGAAAAACGAAAATTTATACGTAAATTCGCAATTGAATATATTTGGGTCAAGTATATATTTAATTACAAATTAGTTTGATTTATTGCTTAATATTTGAATATGAAAGGAAATGAACAATGGGGGATTTAATCTTAATGTGCGTTCGCCCACAATGAAGTAAATCCAAATCACGGAGAGCTAAGGGGAAGGACATTGTCAGTATTTCAGGTTGATTTTGTATGCATCGTGTAATTGCACGATAGAGTGCGAAATGCATTAAGACGAATCCTGTCGTTTTTATTATCATTCAATTTGATTTTGGGTTTCAAATTCTTTGCAGATATTAATGGGTCTATGTCTGTGAATATATATTATTTCAGCTGGAATGGGACTGTAGTATTTTAATTCGAGTTTGACTGCCCTTGTATGTTTGAACTGTAGATGGGTAATTCTGGCATATGTGGTTTAGTGGAGTGCATGTGGCCCTGAGCATTCGTTGTTGTTCAAGAAGGGGAATACATTTGATTTAAGTACTTCAAAATTAAGAAACAAGCATAAACCACAAAAAGCGTGACATAAAGGTTATTATCCTTGCACGGTGTCATGATGATTGTAATTAAATTAGCTCCACAGCAATGCACTGTATAGAAATGCTTCATAATCTTAGTACTTAAATTCATGTGCAAAAAATAAATCATACGTTTTAGTCGTATCTGAGTCTACATAACAAGCTGTGCATTTAGTTAGAGATGAAGATCTCTGTTATTCATTGTTTACAATTTTCTTTATTGACAATAATCAGCAGGATAATAAATTTTCAATACTTATTACATTGCGAAGATTCGCAGAGAAGCATTATTGCTATGGATTGGTAATAAGTGACTAATTAGCAAGACTCCTCGCAACTTTAATAAACACGTCAGTTCATTCCACTCAGTCAGTCGCCTATGAACACTTTTCCAATAAAACAATAAAGTTCACTTGCGTCGGAATGACTGACTGACTTCTGTCAAAATTCGTATTATAATAAACAAGTTGATCGTCATCATTCGTACCTTCGTCGCCAGGCACTCAACTATAAAGTTATCCTAATTGATTGTGAATATGAACATATGCTTTTTGTACATTAACATATGCTTGATAGACCTTCACTAGTGTTGCTTACATTTAAACAAGAAGCTAAAAGTTAGGCTCAATAGCTAGCGGTTTGATCTCATAATCCATTACTTAAGTCAGTGGGAATGAAAAAAGTGACATATAAAAAGTGAAGGGTTGGAGAGGATTTGGATCTCACCTTGAACCACATGAACATTAAATGTTACTGCACCTGGGAATAACAAGAGTAAGCGGCGAATGTTAACATTGTCATTTTGATCACATGTTGAAATTTGGATTTATATAATAGCAAAGTATTAGTCTTAATGAAAAATGGAGTTGAGAATGAGAGCAATTGTATTATAGATTGCGGAATGCAGCTTTGCGTTTAGAAGTGAGGGACTTGAGTGTGGGTCAAGTAGCCATATTCAGCGAAAAGAGAGAAAAAACGCGTCATCATAGTTTCACATTCTCCATCCGCACCGACATTCGGTATAACATTACCCACAATAATGAGAATACCAATTATCATTACAAAAACAGAAAAGCCCTGTTTGATTCCTTTCCAAGTTTGATCCCAATTCCATGGCCAATGGAATTCTCTTCTCCAAACTTCGTAGGTCTCGTGCACGTATCTGTACAGAAAAATATAATAAAATTGTAATGGATAGTTTTTGAGCGATTAGTCTTACATATTGCCAACCAAACGCAGCACAGAATTGTGTTGTTTTACAGACAGGCCAGAGTTGACTCAAAAACTTTAAAAAGCAAATTTATTCCAGTTTACTTGGCACAATAGCCGACTAAGCAGGATCAATGCTTTCATTTTTATGGTCACTCTTTGAAACTTCGAAATAGCGGTAAGTTAGATCTAAATCCAGTGAACCAACTTTATTCACTTTGTTCTTCCGATGAACTACAAATGAAATTATATTTTAAGCTATAGTGTTCCGAAGTCTATTAGGCAACTCTGGTACACCCGGTAAGAACACAATTTCCTCAAAAGGAATGTGGAATTGATTAAAGAAGTTTCACTTCTGCATTTATAGTTTCATGCAGAATCGCACAAAACAAATTAATCATTCAAAGAAATTGTATGCGGAATTGCACAACTCTGCAATATGTAATTAGCATAGCAGTATCAACAGATCCTGTTTTGTTGGCAAAATCTTTGTAATAAGACAGCGACGCGACGTATAAAGCGTTTAAGCTTCTTATGAATCCGTTTATGTGCGCGATCATATCCCCGAACGCAATATGGGGACAGAAAATCGTAAGCCAGATTTACAACAACTTTCACACCGGACAAGAACAAAAGCTGTATTTGGTAGAACCATACATGAAACAGAAACTAAATTTGTACATTGACAACAATACTGTAAAGATTGTGGCATTGAGTAAAGATTTTGTCATGGATTATAGATCATAATTTGAATTCAAGCAGTGCAATTGGGCAGACCATTAAAGGCATACGGATTGAATTGTAGCCACAATATATCATGGTGCTATTCATAGTATAATGTATATATAATCATAATATGATTATATATATTATAATACAATCATAATATAATATATAATATATAATATAATATAAACATAATATAATCATATTATGATTATATATATTATAATATCAAAACTCCTAATCATGCACACGTTAAGCTCTTAGGTTCCTCAACCTTCAGTGCCGCTTGCAAAGGTTGTGTTTTATTTTAACAGTGTCTTTTAAGTGGTATTTGAGTTACTAGTTTAATATCCAAGTCTTATTCTAAACCGTAATATTAAGCCAATTTTCAAATTTAATAGCGAAAAAGGCCACATTCACAACTCTGACTCAAAATAAGCTTTGAATACAATAGACTAGGTCGACCTCTGCCTCGGCCCGTTAGCACATGCGTGTTCCAGTTCGGTAATAGTAATAAAGTAAACACAAGGTACTTACTTGAGGATGAAGTGTTGACCAGGACCTTTTGGTTGAAAAATTTCTTGTGGATTTTGAGGGAGTTCACGGTTTGTCTTTGTAGCCAATAAATACTGTAAAAGATGCTTTGGAGTTCCGTCTTCAAATCTGCTTAAAAAAATAATTTAGTCAACTCAACATTAAATTAAATGAATCAATAATGGTTTATCGCTTTGGCGTAAGTCAGCACACCAGAATCTTAGGGGAAATAAAATGCCATCAGAATAATTATCAGTGTTATCGCTACGCATTGATCGATAGGCTCTGTTGACTGATCAAACAAGTTTATCCATCAAATTAAACCAGCCAAACCATATAATCGTGAGTGGTGTGTACGGGCTCGAGTGTTTACGCCGCACTTGGGCAGCCCAATTTGCAAATAAAAAACTAATTATGAGAGACCCTCGTGGCTGTCACATTTGTTACCAGTAATCGCATCATAAATTCCCAGCCAATTCCTTGATTTTTGTAGTGGTGTGCCTCAAGTAGCACGCAGATGCGACGGTATTTCCATATAACTTGCAAACTCACCTTTCAGTTGAATCTGCATGACCTTCTCCCAGCAAACCGTCATGCAAAGGCACCTGACAGGAAAAAACCAACCGGTAAATACATGACCACAGCAATTATACTTTTACTTTTGCAAAGGTTTCATTAAATAATTTGAGAGTAAGTCAAGTGCACGTCAATCTGGCTAGGCAAGCTGTGTTAAGCTGATGCCTAATTATTTTAAAAGTAAAAAGATGAATTCACGAAATGAACGATTAGCGGGTTTCAAGCAAACACCAAAATGTCTCGAAGGACCCTTGTAGGGTCAAATTCGTTATCTGAGACTTTGCTGTTAGAACCTTAAAATTATTAGCTTTAATAAACTTGAGGCGAGGCATTAAAGTTCTTGAGAGTTGCAATTCTACATCATTTCCCACTATTAAAATACCTAATTTCGATTGGCAAATTAGTGTGTCCCAACAAATATGGAAAGGGCAATTATAACTTGTAATTACTCAATGGTTTTGTAGTGATTTCAAGTGTAAAGCATAAATGCAATGATAGGAAGTAATTCTAGAGTATAATGAATCGATCTATGCAGGGAGAATACCGGCGAAGACAGACACATAAAAGTTATATTAAGGAGTAGAGACTCAAAAGGAACGTGAACTTAACGAGTACTAAACAAAGACAAAAAACCAGAAGGTAAGCAAGTCCATTTCACTTACGTATGAACCCTCAATTCCTCTGCTAGTGCTGCGTGCAATTATGTCATACAATTTCATTAAAATTGCATAAATACACGTCAAAACAGAAACGCCCCAAGATATTGCATATCTCATAGTAGACGGGCTCAACGTTATTAAATTGAATAATGCGTGTTACTCACCTTTTCATTGTTGTTATTGTTGTTCTGCACCGTGCCGAGGGCTTTTTTGCTCGGGAATGGAATCTGATGATCTGACAGGAGTTTCCTACAACGTGAAAATCAAATTCAATTACTTGATACAGGATAATTATGCCCCGTAAGATTATGCAGATTCGCAACCTAATTTGGAGATGCATTCAATAAGATTTATGCCGATTTCACAGCCACACGGTTTGCAATGGTACAGATTGATATTGTGCTTGTGATGAGAGAGTGGAATATACACTTATGCAAAATCTTCAATCAAAAATTACCTTTAAATTAAAAGCATTAAAGTACCGGCAAACATATTGCCATTCTAGTCATCAATCTTACTGTACTTCGACAGTTATAATTAAAAACGTAACCCCCAATAACGCGTTTTTGATAAATTTATGATTTAAATCTCTAATATAAACTATTGTATTGGTCATTTAGCAACAATTCTCCCTAATTTATATAAGCAACAAAAAATCATTAAACTAATGAAGCACAAATGAAAGAAATCAAGACTTCATGTGGCTTCGACTAGTACTACAAAGTCTGGTGGTAACGAGGGACGCTGAGGATTTGTACTTTTTAAACAATTTATTATGGCGGACAGGCCACGACTTTCTAGACATTTTCTGTAACCATAGTTCAATCCTGATGAAAAATTAAACTAAAAATCTGCTGCAATTGTGATTGCCGTTAAGATTATCAAGAATCTTTCAAGAATGCTTCACTTTGGCCTAATGTTTTTTGCTCCTGACACATGCGCTCCAAAGCTCAATTAACCGTGTGTTTCTCCTTGATAAATCATTAACGCTTTACCTCCACCAATCCTGAAGCAACTATTGAAGCTCATAACACTGGACATATTCCTCTAAACCTGGCCGTGCTAACGAACGCGTTATAAATGTATCTTTATCTGCATTCGTGCGATTATGCGTGCAAAATCTTGCCGTTGTGGAACAGCTGGCCCTTGCCAATTTAATAGGTTTCTTGCCGTCTGTACAATATATTCAAAAGAGTACTTTGCAGAGCAGCAGCCTTTAAATTAGCGGTTAAATGATGTTGGCAAGTTAAAATCATGAATCGAAGGAGAAATGCTGGCATTTAAACACGTCATTGGCAATTGATAGCGCTGCTGCGTATAATACACACTATCAGTTTCAACGCGCAAGAAAGCGGCAAGAGCACACATACTTTCAGCTTATATAGTGGAGGTGCCGGATCCATAATACTAGCTCTAATATTGCCTTCATTTGGCAGGCACTGTGTGCAAACAAAATTAAGAAAGGTTCAGCCCAAGCTCACCTGGCCAAAATTCTTTCCTCCTCTTCGTTTTCCCGGAGTTTCTTCATTATATGAACGTATAGAAGCATAACTTCAATCATCTTATACGTTCTAACGTCGTAATCCATCATTCCAGCTTTCTAAATAAATAGCGAAAATAAATATTCAGAATTAAATAATAAGCAACGTGAGGATGTATAAAACTGTAATCACATTATCATATTAACAATATCTTGGCTATCTTAAGACCTTTGACATTGACACTTGGTGTAATGTATTAATTTATTCATACTTAATTTAACCTGATTCAACAAGTCACTTTGACAAAATAATTTTCAACCAATTGGTGCCAACAACCCTTAAGATGGGATGGCTCATTTACGTTTGACCAACATAACTATAACATAATTATTTGATTTTGTTAGAATTAAAAAATATTGGAACTCACTCTTGCTGTGCGAGCGAGTGTAGTTGAATGGTTTTCCAGTTCTAAAGCTGAATCCTCCATGGCACTTAGAATTTCGTGCAAATCTCCAGATTTCTGCTCACGTAGTTTCTAATTTAAAAATAAAGCGTTCAATGTAATAATTAAATTACACACATCTGTCAGCTTTTGTTCATAGAGAGGATGGTCGAAGTTTTAAAGTGGCAAGTGGTAAGTGAGGAACTTTTATCATTCATAATACAGGTAGCCAGCCAGGCCACTTTTTAATACGATTACATGAATAATTGTCCGCTACAGCAGCGCTTCCCAGTTGTGGCTAGTGGCCAAAGAGGTCCTTATCCCACTTTTACAAATTTTTGGATAACGAATGTACGGCTCCCAAAATAATTAAATAAACATTTTTACAAAATAAAATTTCTTACCCGTAAGTTCTCTTTCCAGCTGAGATTGATTTCCATCATTCTTTGCTTAGAGTATTCGTGTTTCTCCGCTACCATCTTTGATCGAATTGCCAAATTAATATGGTTCGTCTTGAAGACGGTTGACAGCTGCTCAAACTGAACCTATAAAGCGCAAGGAAAAGCATACAAAGTCACGCCAAGGGCAACAGCCACAAGTGTTAAGGGAGGCAGTGCTTTTGAGAAAAACAATCAATTGTTGCTGTATTATTACACTTACGGAATATGAATTCAATTCAGTTTCACTTGGCCTGTAAAAAGAGAATTCATTGCCGGGGTTAATTTTTATGATACTGAATTCAGTGCTCCCAACTGGAAAGGTTTTAAGCAGGTTCAGGAATCGGATCCAAGCTGGGCACCTTTAACAAAACTATTTCAAAGATACTTGTCTTTGTTTGTTGAGTATAACCCAACCCGTGAATCAAAAGTCTAGGATCCGAGCCCGTTACCACATTGGTTTCTTTCCAAGCGCTGATAATTTTTTCAGCAAGTAGAAGATTGTCTTACTTTGCGTCAGGCTTGAGATCATCTAGGCTACTGAAGAGTTGCTTCACCAGTTCAGGGAAAATTTCACAATATTCCTCTGCTTCTTCATCCAAATCCAAGTTACTTGAACCTCTCGCGTAACCTGCTTCTCCTTCAGTGTCCCCACCATCTTCTTGCCGATTTTGTTTTTTAAATTGGTCCATTTCTTTTTTATGCAAATCACTCTTCAGTTCTCGCCATTCTTTGCTTGTCAGTACTTTGGCATCATGGTCAGTATTTCGCGCCACCGGATTATAAGCGTACCTATTACAACATTATTAGCTGAATTAGCTCAGTACGTCCTCCTAGTAAGGCTGAGTAGTCAAAAGATGGGTCAAATCATATTCTATCAAATCAAGTCAAAATCCAAATCTTACTCTTGCATCCTGTCCAAATCAGCGTCAGGAATGACTCCAATTGATGAATTGTTTTCCCTATTATCGGTTAAGACTTCAGATCCCCAATTTCTTGGTTTCTAGATAGAATTTATAGAAAATGTTGTTTACATCGTATGAGGAGTAAAATCTAGCTCTTACCGAGTCCGGGCTTATATCAGAATTGCTATCATCCTGGGGAAGCTCATCGTTCACAGGAGTTTTGTCTCCATCAGGTATGGTAATAGTATCCTGAGAACAGACAGAACAATTTGCTATAGGAACTTAAAACAGAAGTACAGGTAATGCAATACATGGTTGAGCGTATTTGAACGCTCTCATGAACTTACACTCACAAGAACGTATATAACAACTGCACTATTATATATAGGTTAATCCTTTGTAACAAATTGCAGTGCTACACAACAAGTGGTAATGCATATCACGGCTTAAAACAGCTTTCTTGGTTACCACCCATAGCTTATCCTACCTTCCATGTGTTTTTCTGGATACTATTATAGCGATGCGTCAATTTAGCTAAAGAAAAATACGGCGCAGTAAACAGTTTACTGTAGTATAGAACACTTTTGAGTTACTTCTTGCTAATTTGGATACTTCGTTGTGCTCGCTAAGAAGACAAACCACAGGTGAGTTTGCTCATATCCACCGCAGACAAATTGACCACAGCTTGTTACCTTACTTATTTACAACCAAATGCAAGTAATTACCGTCACCACACCCCGTACTATTTGGTACTATAAAGCACTCGACACGCTTCTAGAACTATTTTAGAGGACATCCGGGTTTAACTAAATCCACAGCCAAGCTAAAATAGTTTAAACAGGCCCTACCACTTGGGACTTGTGAAGTATTAATTAAAACTCGACAAATCAATGTGAAGTGAAACTATAATGTACAACGTACATGCCTTCCTGCTCTATCCAAGTCGTAACCCGCCTTAGACTGCATTAGGTGGAATGATCAGGATCCAAAAATTGGTTCTTTAAACAGGAACTACTATAAATAGCACGGCACATGACAAATGGTACTTACTACTTACCACCTCATACAAGTTGGAATGACTGGCAATGAAAAAAATTAGAACTAAATAAGAACTAATCAAAGGAGTATGCCTGTCATGCCAGTGGATAGTATTACGCAAGGAACCTTGACGACGGTACGTTGCCGCTTGATTGTTTATCCATCTTGATATTACATTGCTTCACGTGGAAGCTTTAGCTTACAAGTGGGTGATGGGAGGAATTTTAAATTCGATTTGTTAACTTGCTAAATATAATTTGTACAACCCACAAACCCTACAAGTAGAGGCATTTATAGGCAGCTTCCTAATGTAAACATCTGTTTATGTCGCCGGTAAGTTGTGAAGTACTCAGAAAGATGAAAACAAAAACCTTATTTTAAGTATGCTCCAAGAAAAAAAATTTGCCAGGTATCGGGTCAAAAGCCGGGTCACTAAACATCTATTTGGACAATAAAACTTGTTTTGCATACCTGTGAGGAAGATCCTTCTAAGGGTGTCCAATATGCCATAGAAGAAGGAGATGAAATTGGGGAGCAAAACTGACTGGATACTGATGAGCACGTATCATCTTCTTTACCATTAGCACCACCGTTGGTGATTGGAAGTCCACATACAAGTGGGCGCTCCAAACTTCCATAATTACTTGTACTTCCACTGTTAGGCAAGGAACTGGCGGCACTCATGTACTCATTGTCGGATTTAATATCATTTGGATCCACATTTTCATGTTCCTCTTCCATAGTATTGGGCATCCGAAATTCCTTCAACCTCGGGTTCCTCCTCTTGCTTCCGCTCATACTTCTCTGAAGTGAAGTTGGACTAGTTTCAGTCTCTTGATCCGACGTTTCTTCCACAACTGTTGATAGGTTTATGGCCAAACGGTAGCTGAAAAACAATAAATACAAATTGCTTAAAACCTCAAAGCCTGAAGGATCCTTAACTAATTGTTCCTGTCCCCACACTATAATTTGTGCAAAATTACACAACTCAAACAAATTTACTTACCCAATATAAATCACACATCCCGTAGATTACTTATAGTAAAGCTTAGATTATTTAAAAAATCATGTACAATGATATTTGTCGTCCGTATTTCGCGTAACGCTTGGAATTAACAAGGAGACATGGGAAAGAAAAACACCGAAAACAAATAAAATCTGGCAAACTGTTGCAATGTGACAAGAAGGTTGACTAGTCACCAGGAAGGAAGAATGTTAACTTGCGGTTTACTTAAAGCCCTATTCTGAAGAGTTAACTTGCAATTCAACCGTCTGCCTAATACGAGGCAAGGTGGGATTCAACATAAAGTGCAGCATTGCTTATAAGGAGGATAATTTCTAAAAATGAGTGTTAGAATGTTGCCAGAGATTACTCTATGCCACAAAATCCTTCACTTGCATAGCACCTCTGAAAGTACTTGTTTCTCACTCCTTATCTCCATCCACCTTTACACAATTCATTCTGTCTGATGATATAGCACAAGACTGTGCTGATTATGGTATTAGTATTTTTTCTCACTCAAGACTCTCCGCAGACTCCATGCTTCCGTAATCCAAACCTATTCATGGGAGCAATGCAGCAATCCTTCTCCTGGTACTATTTGTGCTACGAATATATGAGTAATGCAAATCAAACCCCACAACTATTCACAGTGTCAGAGAACGAATACACAAATCCCCGCAATACACCAGCGAATTATTGGCATGACTGAAGCTAGGCCCATTATGTAATGTAATACTATTCCACTATCTGCATTACGATAATTTGCCATACCAGCGGCCTCTAAACTAGAACCCTATTTTATGTTTACTCTTTGCATGATCTAAGTTGAACTGGCTAGCATCGCATCCCATGAACTATGTTAATGAGCAGAAGTGCTACTTTAATGGCGAAGGTCTGGCCTTTATTTTGGTAAACACATTCTCCCTAAGTATTCATAAAGCTTTCCTTGCCAAATCAATTATTGTCAATTGCAAATTAGCCGGGTGTATCTCCCATTTGAGAATGGATGAATAAAAAGGATAAATGTTGAAATTATGATTAATGTTTTCCAATAGTTTAAAAGATCCAGCCAACATCTGCGCTAATTATCCCCTCCCCATCTGCTTGGAAATAAGAAAGTAAGAACCCGCATAAAGCAATATGTTTTCCTGGTCATCGTTCGTAATAAAGCAAAGAATTGAGTTCATGGTTAAATTTGACAGTGCCTTGTACACATTTTGCTAAAGTTATAGCTGTATATTTGTATTGTATGCAGAAAATGAGGCAATTTTAGTGTAAGATTGAATATATATTTCTAGATTGTGATGGGGCTGGACATTACTACATGCCCAACAACACCTATCAATTTACGCAAGGAAGGCTGGCTATTCAGCGTCAGCGTACGTCACAGAGAGAAAAACAAAAATCATTACTGACCTTCCTGCATCATCTATACTCATGTTTTCAAATAGATTTGTTAATTCTGAGTCCTCCATTCCATCAGGTGGCATAGGTGAGGAAAACGGAAGAGAAGAAATGGATCCCCCGGATTTGGCGGACGGCATCACAGTAAACATTTCAGTCTGTGTTGAGCAAGTTACTAATTTGGGTTTTCCAGAATCATTGTCTGCCAACAGCGGACAGGACTGCGTGACACAAACATTCTGGCTGGAATTCGTTTGCTAGGAATAGAGAAGTAGAACTATTAGTCAAATTTAGGGCAAGAGTCTGCATTTCCATGTGAGTTTGACAGAGTCTGTAATGTGTCTTCTAAGAAAGATCATCTGCTCTAAAACAAAGAATTGAAGGGGAAAAAGAGTAATCTAGCAAGCAGATACGAACTCCACAAATACATTGGTATGGGGGGAATTTCATATAATCAGGGAACTAATGTCAAACTAAAATAAAATACGGCACAACGGTTGAAAGGCCATAGTGTGGGGGATGCTTACGTCAGTAATAGAACCCTTACCATTGCGTGAAACAACTCTTGACTTTTCTTCAGCTGCTCCCGAAACTCAGACAACTCTTCATTTATTCTTCTAACGACTTCATCCTGAACGAGGTCCATTTCTGTAACATCGCCTTCTCCTGAGATCGCTCCACATTCTTCAAGGGACAGTCCGGCTCTTGACTTTCCGGTGCTAAAAGTGCATTTCAGTGTTCGTATTAAGCACCCGACTTAGTGTTGTTTGGCTATTTTTCTAAACCACATGTCCTTTCAATGTTGGGAAAGCTGGGACGAAAATGAACTCTGTGCATGTATAGTGCTGTTAAAACACCAACGTGTGCGCTAAGAGCTGAATAAAATGGTATTTCACTATTTTATTAAGCGTTGTCCTCCACTTATTTTGTATAGAATTTCTTATCTGTGGCTTTGGGTTGCAAGAAAAGTGGACTTTTTAACGCCAGTTTACATTGTATGAACTTTGTTTCGAATTTTGACAAGCGCCAAGCGGTTTAGAATTTTGACAAGCGCCAAGCGGTTTCAAACAAATAAAATGCAAGGACCCTCCTCGTAGGATTCTGGAGAGACCAGTAAGGTGGCATTAAAAGGCTGCTACCCGACAGGCATTATAAGCTTGTATTTATATTATGAGCATCACAACTTGCGGAAGATCGTTTGTTTACCCATCCTGGTAATAAGTAACAGGAGCTAAGTAAAAAGAGCCAACTTTTGAATAACCTAGCCTTTCGCTGGACACGTGCATCATCAACTCCGAGTTAAAAGGCAATGGAAGAATAATAAACTAATCAATCCGCACGATTCTCCTGTACCATTTCTATCGTGCATATTATGCGCCATGTGAATATCGTTCTTTCATAACTGTGAAGCCACATGCACAAAAAAGCAGTAAAACATGTTAATAGTGTGGCATCCCTTTCCGGAAAATTTTTACGGCCACTACAATAACTTCTGCAGCGATATTCTAAATATATAGCACCCACACGACGACCACACATGCAGTGTAACGACATTACGGCAAAGCGAATCCTCCCCACGCCCTGAAGCCTTGTTTCCTATACCGGCAAACACTAAAATAATTTTTCTTCAAGTCAAAAATAACAGTTTGTGTAATGGCAAGAGACAAATTCATATGCCCACCATCACCAGTTTTAAGAACAAATTAGTTGATTGAAATCAATTTGCACTTGCAAGCGTCTTAGTTGTCATCTGATAATACAAAAAAACCACAGTCGATTTCTTTTTAATAGAAAAATCTATAAAGTCGACTTGGGCTTGCCTAAATCATCAAATTAACCAAATCGGGATTGAATAGAAACATTGAGTTGGGTACGTCTGCGTTTTGTAAGGAACTAAAGCAAGAATCAAGAAATCGGAACTAATGAGACCCCTGGGATATGCTACATGATTACTTTGTCAATCGTGTAACACTACTCCCGAAGAAAGTGGTAACCTTAACCTCTTACTGCAAAGCAAGTTGCGGTGAAAATGCATAAAGTCACCTTTACTTCACGCGGTGATAGAAAGGAACGAAGCGTGAACTCCCTGTGTTCGGAAGTCATGAAATTATCGATCCACCAACACAGTGTCAACTCAAACTCCCTGAATACGCTACAAATATGACCTGCCAAACTTAACGTAAGATAGTGGGCAAAGTTCTAACTCACCTTTGTGCATTTAGGCAGTTTCCCATGGTGGACTTTAATCGTTAGTTTATGCTGCAGTAGTTTGAGCTATTATAACAAAATTATAAAATTTCACAACGCAAAAAGTCGGAAAGAGAAGGAGGCTAAGAAACCAAATATTCCAACACCGGGTGACAGAGAAAACCGAAAGACGCTTCGGGATGCTGTTCTGTTAGAGTTCAGATCTGTATGATGGGCACAAGCGCACGAGCGCAACCAACCCTCTTGTTTGACTACCCTACACAAGCACACAGTTCATAGTTGCATCCAGACAGTGCAAACCCTCGGAGTTGAAAATGGTAAGGGAGCAAACAAAAAAATGCATATTTACTTACGTTTCTAACATCTTACAGATTTGGATAAAGAGTTCATTCAGATCAACTTTTGAAATGGAACACCTCAAATTAGATTCCGCACGTGGGAGAGTCTGATAAAAACGTCGTCATTACTAATTGTTGGCATTGAGTTACTCTGAGCCCTCGTACCTGTACGGCAATAGACGCTACACTTTTGGCTGTATAATTTTCAATAGAGCTGAATTCGTCCTGGGCCTGTCGTGCAAGACATACTACATTTCTCAGAACTATAAAACACTAATGAACACATTGACTTACAAGAGATGCAGCAATTTCCGCGTGTAATGAGTTGTTTCCATAGAAAGAATATGGGCACTGAACAGCTGATATACCTTCATTAGACTCCGGGCCAGACTAGTGGGAATGAAAGCACAACTTTAGCAAGTCTTATAGTAAAAGATGTAGAGTTAAGGAAAGACTAATAATAATTTTAAATTTGAAAAACCAAACCCACAGACAAATTGGATGAGTTTAAGCTGAAAGAAAGGCTTTCAAGGCCTTCGATCTCATTTTCATAATGCTTCTCCAGATCTGACTTTTCCCTGCGCAAACTCTGAAAGAGTTAAGGAGTAAATTTTTCATAGTTTTCAACACACTCACATGCAGCAAATAAATGATTCCATGTATTTACATCTAACGAAGTTTTGAGTTCTTCCACAGTCTGCTTCAGGCCTTTAATTTCATCAGCCTTTTGTGTCTTTTCCGACTCAAGTTTACGGATTCTGTCATTTAGTTCATCCTGCTCGCTTAACTCAGACTCCAGCTTCCTGATTTGAAGTCTACAAGTGCTACTGTCAGATTTTGCAGCAATGCACTTCAAAAAAATTTGAATTTCTTATTAAATTAAATCGCTACATGAAATAGGGCTAGGAATACCGCCGCGGTATTAGACTTTCGGTATTTGGTACTACCGCTTTTATGAGTTGCGGTACTACAGTTTCTAGTACCGCAAATTTAAATTTAAATTTAATTAATTAAATTCAACTATTTAATTTAAAAGCATACGTAAAATATTCCGTAAAATCAGTTTACTAATACATTTAAGTGAGTAAAGTGTAAACAAACTTGATTTGTATAAATTAGAAGAACATGAATTGCTAATCTGAATCATTTTTTTGGAAATAAGATCTGAGAAAACACAAATGATCAAGTGTGTCGTCTTTTAAATTGCGTCTAATTTTGTTGCATATAAATCCGCTTGGAAAAAAAGCCTGCTCAGATCCTACACTGGCAGGAACAATTCCCATCACTGGTGAACAAATTTTGAATAATTTCATGTTCAAACAACAATGGCGGAAAATATTGAAAATGCGGTAGAATACCGCATTTGCATTTTGCGGTAGTCGGTATTCGGTACTACCGCGTATTCTACCGCGGTATTCCTAGCCCTATACATGATATTAGCATGCGAATACATGTAGCGGAACGACATAATTTAACTTACTTCGGTTTTTGCAGTATCTCTCTGAGCAACGGCATCCATCAGATCCTTCTCCACGCGTTTAAGACGGCAATTCAGCAAGTAATTCGTGTCCTCGGAACTAGATAATGCTTGTTTTGTGTCTTCAAGGTCTCGTGCAACTCCATCCTGGAGCTTATCTAACTTCTCTTTGTAACAATAAGCTTTATCTCTCAGATTTTCTTTTTGTGCCTAATTCATTTCAAATGGGCTCAAGTTAGTTTTGCAAAGAAATGTCAACTTAATATTATATTATAGTGCTCACCGACAGTTGAAAACAAGAATCTTCGGCGGCCAGCAATTGTGTCTTGAATTCCTCAATTTCTAAACTCATCAGCTTATTCTGATGTCGGAGTGTCGAAATCTCATCAACCAGCATCAGTGGATCCGGGTGGAAAGAATCTGTACTTTCCATAGTTCCAGGCTTAGTGCGACCTTCACCCTCAAAGACAGCCTCATTTCTTGTCCGAATTAAAGCCGTTATTGCTGTTGTTGGGGTTGGCAAAGAGTTTAGTCGCCTCTTTGGTGTTGTTTCTTCTGTCACCGTATCGCTTGGAGAAGGTGGAAGTGGAATAGACCCAGGAGACAGGGAAATGTTCGCAATGGTAGAAATGTCAGCCATCTTCTTAGAATTTTTGAATCTTTCCTCAAGCACACGCACTGGGACACCTTGACGTCAGAATAATAATCACTAATTAAAATAGTAAACCTCAGAATAATAACCAATAGTTAAATGAACTAAGGGATTGACTATAAGGACAGCAGTGGATTACTGGAACACGGATGGCCTTTGTGATGTGAATTTAATTTTACAAAAGTATTATTTTGGATGGGCCATGGTCAGGGAGGAAAATAATTCCGCATGTCCCTCCTCGTCAATAACTTAAGTCCATCTGTCATTTGAACTGCTTTGTGCTAAGGGACAACGCAACGTCCGGTTTTCGACTTTGTTGGCTCCAATAAATTCAAATTTTATTCCTGCCCTCTCATTGGTTGCGCGAACTCAGCTCCCTCTTGCCCCATACAAGGCAATGTAAATGAATGTAAACAATTCCACACCACATAAATCGAGGCGACTATTATGAATGCGTATAGGTAGGGATAAATTTTGTAATTAGATTTTCCTTTTCAGCATATTAACCAAGAAATCTAGATGCTAAATTGGGCCGATTAATTTAAAATAGTTAGACAACCCGCTGCGTGCGGTGTCACTCATATATGTATTACTTATGTTTTGAAAAAGGACAAACTAACGAGGGAATTTTTCCAAAACTAACTAATAAAAGAGAAGAAAACTCCCGTGTCTAAAAGAGTTTCAGTTGTTTCAGACTTGAGCCAACTGAAACAACTATATTATTTATAGTGCTTGCTTGCTTGCATCTACTTTTGTGATCTGTATGATGTGTACATATAATGTATGAGGTACACCGTGTGTTTTAAGTTACAGTTGCAAACTATTCATACCCGTTGATACGTTCTCGGGTGGGTGGGAACTCGGAGAAGAACCAAAACTTTCTAATACTAATTCTTAAGTGAGTCAAAATGTGCAAAATTAGTGACGGTTACCACACAAACAGCAGTAGTAGCAAAAAAAAACACAGTGCACTACACTACAACAATCACGTTGCGTTGCGCCGACAACTCTAAACTAGGAGCAATGAGATAACTTGCGTATTCCATTTTACTGGTCATTATATTGTGAAAATTGTAAAATACAGCATACTCTAAAACTTATAAAACTATGGACACGGTAAACTTTCAGTCTGCAAATGGTTAACAAGCTCTTACATTCATTACGTTCTGAAGCAATGATTCTGATGCATTGAAATTGATAATTATGGGTGGAAGGGATTAAGGGTATGGTGATGGTGTCTAGTGTCTACGCATAAGATTTACATGGAAATTAATTCCGGAAAGCAAACTTACGTGTTGGCTTGCGTCTCTGCATATAGCGTTAAAACACAATAACGGTTGTCGAATCCTCCAGAATCAGTCATCGTTCATTGCGTTAAAAATATACTCGCAGTTGAGAATTAGTCCCGCCTTTGTTAAAATCCGTAACCCATTTTTCAGGTTGCCTGCTAGCCCTGTCAACTTATAGCTAGCTCACAATTATAAACAAATTACTAAAAGTCCAATTTCCGTTAGACGACAGAAGAGGAGGGGAGAAAAGTTGACTGGGAAGCAGTGCACAGTGTGGTGTAATGTTTGGAGCTACACATGTTTTTCCTTGGATATTGTAATTAGATGATAAGATATGTGGGATTAAAGACGGCACGGCTACCGTGTTCATCCCATGCAACAAGTTTTCTCTGTGAAGCAGACTTTAGGGTAGTAAACCTCTAAATTACAATAATGTCAATTTCTCTCCATTCGCCGACAAAGCTGGATCGGTTCGTTCGCGGTACCGCGTATGCAAAATTTCATTGAATTCCCTATGCGGAGTGCTGGAGAGGAAGGAATCCGCAGCATAGGAATGACTTTTGTTGATACAGGTGGTTTTGTGCACTTGGAACTCATCCACTACAATAATCCATGTAGCTTACGCACATCTTGCTCGCTTCACACGACTGAAAAAATCCGCGTCTCCGTAATTCCTGCAAAATGCGAAAACAATCCAGGAAAAAGTAGAACTTTTAGAAATACAAGGCATTTAACTGAAAGAAAGCAGCCAAACTAACAACACAAGTAAACACATTTGATATACCAACATGGATATTTTAAAACAGTTTTATTCAGTTTTTGTGATATATATTTTTCCGCATATCCAGCATTTGCCAGATTTACATTTAGTAAACATTTAGTGCGCTGGCAAACGCATTGTAGTAACTCTGCCTGTACGCAAAAAAACGATTACAGGCAAACAATGAATATTCGGATTTATAAAAAATTTAACAACTTTGATTTTTGTGCGTATATAGCAAGTACTCTGGACGGAATGTTTAACCAACTAATCACATGACGTTTTCAGATTCAAAAGTAAAAAACACCTGAGTGAGCTATCCTTTTAATCCATTAGTTACATAATACAGTATACTCAGATGCCCGTGATTGTTGCAACGTCTGTGCAAGCTCTTTAATATTAACACAGGGGTATTTCTAAACTTTTGTGCACACACAGTTAACAGTTTACAATTTAGTCATAACACTTTTAGTTATTATATTAAAAAATCTTACTTTTATATGCCTAGCTTGCTTCGATTTTAGCTAAAGTCCAACCCTTGCCTGAATATCCTCCAACCATAAAATAGACAGCTAAATGCACATCTCATTAGTCATCTTAGCGTAAGCTTTACGTATATTTTGGAACCAGTAATATAAATTGTACCATGGTGATTTCTTCTCTCATATACATATTATGGTACATCTAAAGCATTTTATTTTTATATCAGTCCTTTGTTTCTTAAATTCAAATCTCTGCTCCGCGCCACTAGATTCCAGATTCAGCAATTCCTTCGTCATCTAAAGGAATAAAATGATCAATACATTCAGATTTCATTTAGAATTACGACTCAATAACACATATAACACCTATTCTAACTGTTAATTGAATTAAAGCTTACCTTCAAAACCGTCATTGGCGTGAATTTCCCTAGGGGATGGAATGTCATGTTCTTTTCCTTCCATTATAGCAACAAGGCATTGGTGTATACAAATATATTGCTGCTCAGTCTGAACCATCCATACCTAAATTTGGAATAATGTGATATAAACGAACACAAAATGCAGCTAAGCCGTTACTTATAAACGACTTACTCGCTCTCTTCTCATACTGTAAACAATCCCAAATATGTCTACTACATCAGACTTTCGAATTTGTTGCAAAATGCGATCCAAAGCTATAAATGTTCCAGAGCGTCCAACGCCAGCACTACAGTGAACAACAATAGGTCGGACACGCTCCTGGTCTTGAAGAACTCGTTCCCGGAATGCTCGAACAAATCTTACAAGTGTTTGTGGCGGATCTGGAACACCAAAGTCAGGCCAAGTAGTAAAATGGAAATGCTTCACCAAGCGGTATTGGTCTCCCTATGAACAATAAAATTAATTATTTTCAGGATTACCATTAATTGTAGTCAAATGGCGATAGATAGTACAGCAGAACTAATCTGCTTGAAAGCTGGTGAATGAAGACTTACTCTCTGCAGTCGGAACTCAGAAATATTCCAATCTGGGTAGCGGCTTTCGTTGAGTATTTGAACTTGGATATCACCATAATACTGAGGCAATGTATCGCAAGGCCAGTACCGATCACATTTCTCTCGGCCTGTTATGAATATGGTGGGTTAAAATTCTGCTATTCATTAAAGCATTCAGAAAATCACGGCTTGCCTTTTTCTACGCAACGGGTGAGCATGACTAATGCTCGAGAGTTTGATTCCCAGCACATTCTCCAGAAATCATCCCTAGTCGAGGGCAACGGGCCTTGTGTAACTATAAACTCTCGTGGTGAATTATAACCCTATTCAAGAAATATTTTGTTGATGGAATGATTCAATTGTTTCAAATTTAAAATTAAATTTCTTACGGTGACATAGTTGGCATTAATGTAATCACTTCCCTCGTCATCATCGGTCGGTTGCAATTTAAATCTAGACTGGTCATAAGGCAAGATATTTGTGAATCGATTCTTGGGCCTATTTACAGGGAGATCAGCCGCGGCACAAATTTGATCTCGATTTGCGATTTGCCCCGCACGTTTCAGATCTTCAAACTCTTCCGAAAAACGAAAATCCGAATCGGCTGACATTTGCCGATAGTGTTCAATAAAATCCTTAACTTTGACAGGCCGACTATCACAAAATGAAACACGTAGTTTAGAATAATTCTCCATAATTCAAGGCATTCATTCTTGATCAAAATTAACAATCTGGCTGGCACCTGATTTCAATAACGGATTCTGGGATTGAAGCCGCGTCTCCGTGATTGCTTCCTTTTTTTGGCTTGCCACACATCCCATCGCACCTTCGCCTTGCATACATCACACACGCGATTGATATAACAATGAGGCTTAGTGGAATCGCCAAACTTAGAATTAACCAGGTATTATCATGATCGGTGGAAATTGGTTGTGAGTATTCAGTGTCTGTGAATTTGTCTGACGCTGTGTAAGCTCTGACTTTGACACGATATGAGGTCCCAGCTTTTAGTGGACCGTTGCAAAAAACGGTTGGTGGCGCTGTGGTCTTGCACGTTCGATCCGCCCCAATTTCAAAATTTTCTACGTCCTTACCATCGAAGGGATTGTAAGGTTCTAGAACCTTTACAAATTAAAACGTTAGCAAAATGTAATGAAGATGTTCAATAAAGTTGGTCAGATTATTATTTATTACCTGGTACGGTGGCCAACGATCGTAAGATTGAACATCACTCCAGGTGTGAAGTTCAACACCACCAGTGTTCTTATCATCCTCTTCAGCCACAACTAAAGTATACTTTTCAATGTCTCCGTTTTTATTGGAAAAGTAGTTATTACTAAAACGAACTACGATTGTGCTGGATGTTTTGGATATCTCTCGCGGATAAGTACCATTGGGCGGTGGAGGAGGCGCCCAAATTGGCATTACTTGTGTATGCCAAGCCCGTAGGCCGGCGCCATTCCTCGTATGAGCCTGGAACAATAAGAAATTTATAAATCAGTAAGTACAACAATTCTCTTATCTCTCTGAGAGGAAATAAACACTAGTATTCTTTTTGGTATCTGAAGCATTTTAAAATGAACTTTAAAAAATGTTCAAGACTTCAACCCTTTTCTTAAACACATTCTTGCTGCCGAGATTTAAGTTGACTGAAAGTAAAATAACTCTTACGTCAATGCCGAAATGGTAGGTCACGCCTGGCTGCAGCCCTGTTATTGTGCCGCTAGAATCAGTCGGGCTAAATCTCTTGCTTCCATTTAATCTCTCCTTTAAGAGAATGGAAAAAGAAATTATTGAGCGTACTTGATTATCTCAAATAAACCATATGATATATAATATGTTTCATGTGTAGTCTTACCTTAGACAGGCCGTAGTTAATGACAAAGGAGACCAGAATCCCATTATATTCAGTTTCAGGCAAATTCCATACAAATGTGATATTGTTCGGCTCAACCTGTGCAGCGTTAAAATTGAGTACTTTCCCAGGAACATCTTCTTTGGTGCTAAAAACTGCAGATAGTGGAGTAGATTTTCTCAGGACAGCCGAATCGCTACCTGACCTCACAATAACAGTAAATGTGTAGTTTCTATAGGGTCGTAGACTAGATATTGTAATGGACGATTGAAGTGTGAGAATTTCTAGAAAGCGGTCATCCGCGTCAATGTATTGAATTTCAAATGTATCGTAGTCCCCTTTCGGTGTGTCCCATTCCAGAGTAATTTCACGAAAGCCAACATTTGTAGCATTAATTCGAGTAATGGATTCTGGATCTGTTAAGTTGCAAATAATTGGCACATAAACGATTCCGCTCAATTTGGTTATTATAGTTGCTATGAAAACTTTAATTTGGGTCTTACAGAGTCGATCTTGCCTAAGCAGAGGACGGCTTGTAACATCCTTGGACACAGTCCACACAGTGAAGTTATAAATTCTACCAGGAATTAAACCGTAGAAGGTAACAGTCCTGTGTGCATTATCAGCCATCACTTCCTTCGAAGCAACTGAAGCATCCGATAGCTGAAATCGATACCGGTCAAATAATGAAATAGAAGAGGGTGTTGCAGTATAGCGAAGGGTCACTTCTGATCGAGCGTTGATGTCATTTACAATGTAGATTTCCGATGTTATTAATGGTACTAAGAAAGAAGAGAGCAAAGGTTACCAAAACTCTCCAATGCACTCAGCACTTGAATCAGGATATTACGTGTTCGGATAGTTATGTTGTACCCATCTCCTTTCATTCCATATGATGTACTTCCAATCTGTATTGCATAAGCAACGCCGCTCATTAGGGGTGATATCGGGACATCTAGGATATCATTCCAAACTTGCTGGTCCACGATCTTTTCACCACTTAAGAGTTCCTGTCGTGTGTTGTCAGCACTATCATTATCTCCGCTTTCCAAATCCGTGTTCATAATTATTGGTATTGGATCCAAAGCAGTCCATTTCAGATCGTAGAATTCGATTCGACCAGCAGGTTTGTCCCATTCTAGAGTAATGTTGGAGGCATCCACTTTGGCCACTACGTTAGTTACTCCGCTTGGACCTAAACACATGAGTTTGTAATCGTTTCGAAACAATTTTATGGACATGTAACAAATAATGAATTCAAATTGCTCACGAGTAGTCTGGATAACTTGCAGTGGTGGAAACGATTCAACTTTATAGCTGAGAGCTGTTACACGAATTATATATTTCTCCCCAGGGCTCAGATCTCTCACTTCTTTTTCAGTTGGGCTATCCGGCAGCGTCAGGTCGGTCCAAGTCTCATTATCGTTTGTACGATACCGCACAACATAACCAGAGTACAAGGAATTTACGGGCGGAAGCCATCTGATATATATTGAGGTGTTTGAAACTTTGAGTGCCGTTAGATTTCGCGGTGAGTTCGGAACTAATTTAAAGTTAAAAATGTAAATTGTCTCAATATACGCTTGAACGCATATGTAAAAACAAATGTGCACTTACACACGGCTTGAAAGTATGTATGCTTTTCCGAAAATAAATCATGCGAAATGGCGAACAACTGAATATTGTAAGCGGCACCCGGGAATATGTTATCACGGATGGTAATTTGTCCTTCCGTGGTTGTCTCATTAAATGTCTCTCCTGTATCATTTCTAGTATACTCAACCAAATACATATCCTGTCTAGAAGTCACGTCTGATTTCCAAGAAATAAAAAGCCCTTGGTCTATAGCACGCAAATCTAGCACAATTGGTGACGACGGCCCTGAAATATTTTTTTAATTAATTTAAACACTGTCTATATAGTGGTTCAAAGATTTGATCTAAAATATTACGTACTCGTAACTTGAAATATTGCAACTTCCTCTGATTCAACTCCATTAGACACCGCTTGAATAGCTATAGAATAGTTACGACCAGCACCAGGCAATAAAGTTGACATGAGGAGCGACGGTTCATCAACTAGTATTTGGTTCACATCTCCAGCAAACGTTTCTGCTTCCTGACTTGTGATCTGATATGTGTGGATAGTTTAGTACATTCGTCTTGGTTTCATTAATTCCCCCTTTAAATTGTAATCAATGTACCTTGTAATGATCTTGCTTAGAATCAGGGTTTGGCATCCAAGTTATGTGTAGATCAGCAGAGTCGTCAATGGGGATACTTCTGACATTCTCCACCGGAAGTGGGCGTGTAGTCACATTGGAGCTTGATGGCCAGGAAGCAACTTTGCCGGAGAATGTTTTCACAACAACAGTGTACGTGTGGCCCGGATCCAGCTTTTGATCAAATATGGCAATTGGCGGGGAATCCCTCCCTAACGTGATTGGCGTGTGTTTCACTTGTTGGTTTTGAACTTGGTATCGGTCAAACTCACTAGAATTGAGTTATGGGGATTAATTAGCATGTCGTGAAACTTGGTATCAAATCCTAACCGCACCTGATCCCGACGGGAGGATGCCAACGGACTTTGAAACTATAGGAGGTAAGCGAATCGGAGTCGAATGTAATATTCCCAGGCCGTAGCGGTACCGTACGGTACTGCGCCGTGGTTGGCGTTGAAATCTGGTCTTCGCTAACAGTCTCAACAGATATGTTGTATGCACGTCCAGGAATCAAGTTATTGAAAGCTGCCTGAGCTGGTCCAGGTGGTTCGCCTTCTTTTGCAACGTCAATTACACTTTCAATTGCGTCTTGTGGCTCAATTTGTACCTATCAAAAAATCGTAGATAAATATTGTGGAATTAATATATACAAACAATGCAATGAATGGACGCCATACTTTATAGTGAGTAAAAATTCCCGCCGGATATGGTGGCTGCCAAAGTACAAGCAACGTAGTTTCATTTCTATACCAAACAATAAACCGTCCCGGGGTGTTTGGCTCTAAGAAAGTTAAGTCAGTATTAAGTAAATTGTTCGATTTCTAAATTACTAATTGCGATTCTAGAAACAATGGCATAACATACTTGTAGTGAAATTTCTTGACACATAAGCAACCGACTCTTTGTTTTCATACATTGTGTACAATTGTATCTCATATGATGCCCCTGAAACCAGGTCTCGTAATGTAAAAGGTGGAGTATCTTCCACAAAATTCCTTGTCTGGCCAGAAGAACCCAAAGGAATCAGACGTAGTTTGAATTTTGTGTAGCCACCCATTTCAGGAGGATCCCAAGAGAGTTGTACTGTTTTTCCATTACGCACATTAATGGATAGGTTGGAAGGCGGATCCGGTGCTGAAGTCAGAAATATTAACATTAAACACTCATTAGGTTTGAAAGAAATTCCGATTATTGTACTCACTTGTTGTGATGGACGCTGTCCAAGTCAACCAATCATGGATGGTATCATTTGTGTAATGCACACGAAAATGGTATTTCGTTCCTGGTAAACCTTGTGAAAAGCTAATGGCATTAGAGATTTCAACTGCACGAAAAGTAGTGTTTGGTTCGGGATAACCAATCGGCGGTGTGTAGTCAAGTCTGTACATGCCATTTGGATCCTGGAAATCCGATACGGGTATCTGAATAGCTAGATCTGCCCCATCGCATACCTGTAACATGCGGAAACAGAAAATTCATAATTTGAACGCTGCTGGGCATCGGATTGCGTAACAGGCTACAATAGGTCTTAATATTGTACTAATAAGTAAATAAATAACTGGCGAATTCCTGCATGCAGCGTTGATCACATTTTAAACTAGAACATAAAGGAGAATAGTTAAGTGCACGATTGAGGAAAAGATCTAATTTCATATGAGGAAAGTAAATGAAGTGTCAAAATGGGAGCATCCGTCTCAGAGATAGAACTTTAATCACTAACTTAACTGAGAGGAAACTTACCGAACAAGCACCAGAGCATTTTTCTTAAATTTTGTTTAGTGTATGTGTAGAATAACGTCTGAGTTTGGTCTTTGACATATCATTTTTTAAATCAATCGATATGCGATCATAAGTTAGCGAGGTAGGTATCTGGTTTTTATAATTTTCAGGCATTTCACTTGCGGCACAATATGAACTTAAGAATTGTTAACTTCAAATAGCAAAACCACCAGTGCTTGACTGATTAGTTTAACTCTTATTGAATATTATGAGTACTTTTAAAAAGTAGACAAGGTGGTTGTGTTTGTAGACTATAGAAGGTAAGACCTTAATATACATAGACATTCAAAATGTAAATTTAGAGGATAACATTAATCTTGGGGGTTGAAAGCCATGCAAGTTATATTCAAGGTTTTTATAGAGTTGACTGGGCGTATCAAATGCAAAAATGCTGGCAACACGAGAGCATTTAATTTGAGAGCCTGACAAAGGCATTCAAAGATCTACGCTCTATTTTGCTTAATATTGCTCCGCATTGATGCATTGGAAGATGGAGTAGGCGAAGATTACAATTTACAACCTGAGTGACCTACTTACTTCTTCAAATCTTTTTCTGTTTATAACGAGATTGACTCAACGCCGCGTGCACTGCTGCTGCACTTTATTATTTCGGCTGACATTAAGCTTGGAGGTCTAACCGATTTCCAGATTATGCAAGCATTAAACCGATCGACTGAATGCAGGCACAAAGCACGGATGAGACAAAGCAGAATGTTAAAAGATTGACTAAACTAAAATCCTCTTGTTGTAATCCACCTCCCAAAGCTACTGCGAACCCCCGTACGAATGCACGTACCACCAAAGATTTGCTAGATTACTCTTTACGAAGTAAAAGGCAAAACCGCACTTCAACCGCAAACTAACTACTAAATGCATTGTAAAACATTGAATTGCGCATGCTAACTTCCTAAAATAGATTCCTACGTTGGTTGTTTGCTTGAAGTTGCTGTAATCCAGATCTATTTCCTACTTTCTCATTATTTTATTACTACCAGCCCAGTGAACCACTAATTTGGTAACATACTAAAGTTATAAACCAATAAGGCTTCCCTAGCTCAAATTAAGGTGCAGAAAAGTAACACAGCACCTCCATGCAGTGTTTTCGCACCTTACGATCATATCGGAAACTGGTATGTTAATATCAGAAAGATTTATATCGCAAGACCCAATTTCACTAGATTCGATTAATTGCCTTAAAATTGAAATCATAAAATTTTATGAAGATAGCTTTGGGGGCAAATGTGCAATAAAAACAAGAGCTATGTAATGGCGCTAATCTGAATGGAGCTTATTACCATAATTGGCAATTGAAAGATTTAAACGACGAATCCATGAATATGGACTCAGAATAGCAAACTGCAATCATGTAAAACCCATATGGGAGTCATATACAGCGCACAATTTTACTGCGCTGCAAATTACAGTCTTAAAAACGGCAAATTGTTTTTAATTGCTGTTTCCCATACCAAAGGAAAGATGCCAAAGTAAATCAACATTCCATATTAGTGATCGGTAAAGAATTTTTGTGTCCTACCAATGCCCACATTGGTCCTACACTACTACTACCATGCTCGCACGTACCCGGAATCCCGCTCAAAGTTAATTGCCGAGAACATCACACAGAAAAGAACCGTGTCACTTTGGAGAGTTGTGCAGATATATTAGAATGGAGAATGCGCGCCTATAAAGAAAATGCATTAAAGCAAAGGCGCCATTAATATTACTACAATACTAGCTTTGTCACTACCCGCTATTACAACCATTGCAAGGCATTATGAAATGAAATGCTTAGTGCACATGTGAAGTGTTCACCGACTTAAAATTTATTCGCGAAGGAGCCGAACGTTTATTTGCATGGATATTTCAGCGCAACCTTCCTCCTTTTATGTGAAGTTATTATTTTATGTATGACGAAATACTTTAGAAATTAACCACGTGAATGCAAAAACTTTTTGCGTGCAGCAAGTTTCCTCATCTCACAAATAAAATTGCTCCAGCAATAGTGCAGAAGCATGTACCACACACACCCCACACAGTAAGGAAGGACAATAACGACTGACATGACGGTAGTGACTCGCGTCCTTCTATCCAGCATAAAATGATATTTATGAGCCATGATTTCTAAAGTCCAAATTCACAATTTGAATGAATCAATCCGGTTTGCTAATAAATGCACGACTAGCATACACGCGATCCAAATCTATCTCTAATGCAAGCAGCGCAGTGTAGTGCACAACTAAATTTTCAACAACCGAACAACCCTTGTTCGTTAAGCAAATGGTGTTAAAAAATAGCAATCAAATCCTGCTAAATTAGGGTTGTTATCAATACAATACAATATTGAGACATTATGTATGCCACGCTGTTATGCTCGCTAACTATTTAATTCGTAGCGATTGGGCTATTTTAATTTTGATGAAAAGTAAAACTATGACTTACCTTTGAGATGGCCCACAGGAAAGATAAAGACAAAACAGCCGATAGAAGAGGCATTCGGTCCCCTCTCTTAGCAAGCATCCCTCCAGATAACATTTTCATCAGCTTTTACTCAAATTCATTTCGAATTCGATTGGTGTCAAATTGTCAATCTGGCTCAATTAGTAAAAATTTAATAATAGCTAACAGGCTCCTCTTCCAACTTTTGGTAACACTTGTAGAAATAATTTCTTCATTTTGCTATTTCTGCCAACTGAGCAGCGTGGTTTACTATTACAGTGCGTATAATTCACTCACGTTTAAATGCCAATATAATGACATTTAAATTTAGTCGTGCTGATATATATGTTGCTTGTCGATTTCCTGATTTGATGGATTTCCCTATCGGTCGCACTTGACATTAGATAACATGCATGTACACATACACATAAACTTCAATGGGTTAAAAATTTAAACTTTAAGGTAAATGAGCTCAGCTAACGGACGGCTTGCTTCCTGGCACAATTTCAATAATTTCACCAAGGCAATTGGGCTAACCATCCAATTCTCTCAATTTGGCCACATTGAATTACAAGGCATCAGAATCTCCTCTGATTTACATATTTGGTTTAAATTGAATGTATGGCTCCTTTGGCACATTGGTGTGAATTCAAAGAAAGGCAGCAAACACAAATCGATTTACATACGTCCAAAACTAAATTATAAATGCAAACAAACGACACGCGGTTCAGATTTCTCCTCTCTGATTGCGTGTATTCACAGGATTTAACAATCCGTATTCAAAAAAGTCTACAACTTTTCACATTCCACGACTACGGCACCGAACGGTTCACTCTCTCACAAATAGACTTCCCTGTGTGTTACACCTTAGCAAATCCATGGGATATGTTCACTGTGTGATCCATGGCAGAATGTGGACAGATCGTCCCCATGTAAGTCCTCCATCAAACTCTTATAAAAAGTCATGGATAACCAAATATACACTGCTGGATTATTGATTGTTGAACTGATGTCCCTGGCAATTGTGAATATGTTCACCACTTAGTGGGGCTGGGGAGGAGGATGTTGGTCCTTTTTTTTGACTGGGAGTGCGAGTGAAATGAACCAACTTACTTGGAGTTGACAGAATAATTTATCCGCGTGAATCCGCCCTTCACAAATGACAAATGGTACTATATGACAATTAATGAACTAACTGGCGTCCACTCCGTGACTGGACTCACTTGGTTTAATTAGTAAAGTTGGATGGGAAAGGGGGGGGGGGGGAGAGAGTTGATATGTTTAATATGTTATTTGAATTGAGTTGAGATCGAACTAATATTTGATGGACGGATGGATGGGAGTCTGCAGTGGCTGTGTAGTTGTGGATAGGGAATTGTACTAGGTTTCGTTTGCATGGATTTAAAAGACTCTCCAAATCCACTCTTTTTTTCCACTCACACTCCAACTCTTTTCTTTCTTTTACCCTTCGGCCAATACATCCCATCCACGGCCTCCAAGGTGATTCGGAATACACACCGTTCGTTATATGGGGTTTGTATCTGTTAACATCACAGCTATCCCCGTACATCACGTAAAATGATCTGCAGCGGAATAAAATCCCTGTAACTCCGCAAGTACGTACGGCGACAGACAGGTGATTCTCCCCATCAACACAGACACGGTGCACCCAGTCTACAGGTCACCCCACAACAGACACACTTTATGAATGACGGATGTATGTGTATCCTACTACTTGGATTTCAAGTTAGCCGTGTGATCAACACTAATCACTTACTTATTCTGCAATCATTCAACTTTGTATCAATTAGACTAGAATTGACATTCCTTGTGAAAATGGGCCAATGCACAGGATGTTGTTTAGCCACTTGCTCCTCCGCTCCGCATTGCGAACTTCGGAGATAAGTGGCATTCAGTATTCAAGAGGCAAAACTAGCCGAAATAACTGAAGAACATTTGCTTTTCTAAGATAAACAATTTCAACACAAAAATTTTAATCCAAGGGTTATCTTTGCTTTCTTCTAATCCCTTTTTTATGCATTTGGGTAGCAAATGACATTTTGGTTGATGGATATGCTTGCTGGCTGGCTGGCATCAACGCAGATAAATTAGAATTAATCAAGAGTTAGAAAGACAGCAGCTTAGTTGCGAACACTACACCATTGAGCGGCGATAGTAATCTAAGCTCTGTTGGTACCCAGATCTTTCTGTCATTAAATTGCTTCATCTCGTGACATTCGCTGTATGTGCAAACAAGCGGGCAGGTTCGGACGGACCGGACGGTAGAATCCCACCAACCATGGTAATTATGCGGCTGTTTTCTTCGTTCGCCATTCTTTTGGACAAGCTCTGTCTAGCTTGGAAGGTATTCAGAAGCTGGGTAGTATGAAAAGGCTCAAACTTCAACCTAAATTTTGAGATGGATTCTTGTCACAATAGTAACAATGTAAAACCAGTTAACATTCAGAAAATTTCAAGAGCTTAGCACTTGCAACATGCCCACCAAGTATCGCGTTCTAGCAATATGTTAATTTGAACATGTTGTAGTTATTAATGTACTATGATTAATTGCCGTAAGTTAAATTCCACTCGGCACCAGTCCAAGTCACATTAGGTATTGGAGTCTACTTAGAGTCCTCGTCTTTAAATTAGCTATTGAGTTCATAACGATAAATGCTAAAGCAGTCAGTCAGTTCAAACCAATTTATTTTAAATTTTACTTATATAAAAATACATCTTTTGTGTTTGTAACTATATTATGTATATTATCCGTAGCACGTTATTACAGCGAATGCATTTAAAGCGCATTGAATTGATCGCTGCACAGCGATCCCTAGGCGCCATGCCATGGCCTTCTTACTCCCCGATGATCTTGAAGATGCCGAATGATGCCATTGAATCCGCAATCCAGAAGCTCCAAAAATCATTCCGTCATATCCTGTTTAAAAAAGTGTCCATTTATCGATTTAGCATTAACTTTTAACCACTTATTACAGAGAAGTAATTTTGTAAATTATTACCTTCAGGCGCCGTTTCATTTGGAAAATTGATTTCGCGGACTTTAATCAAACGAGCGATCAGTTGGCCTTATCCAGATTATCGAGCGGAATGAATTGGTAAACCTGCTGCGTGCTGCGGCTCAAGTTAATGATCCTATGTTGTGTTTTTCACAACACTCTTGAAAGACTTTAAGTCTATGAGTTGGATCTAAGACCGCACTAAGGAGCTCTTCGCTTTGCTGAATTCTGTCTTTAAATCTGGCTCGATCCCTTGCAAATATCTCCCAGTAACATTCCCTCATTTTCTGAGATTCGATATCATCGTCGAATTCCACGACTTTCACCAAGTCATCATCGGCATCGGGAAACCGAACCTGCGAAAGAAAAACATACATATACATATAACGCTCTCCACTAGGGCTACAGGGTGTAATTACACTAATCAAGTTATATATAAAGGACAGTGTTGTCCTCCCAGTGTGCGGTGAACACACATTGTTTTTACTTTTACTTTTTTGGTTAACTGATTTCAAATTGAGAGATGGTAAGTTCTCAACAATGAACAGTGGATAATATAATCTTATTAAAATGAGTAATTGTGAAATATAAGTCGCGCGGACATGAAACTTTAATGTAATTTTGAACGCTGCCTCCTCCAATACATAAAATAGAGTAACTATGACTGAACTGGTTAACATATTATAGACACATGTTAGTTTTAGGTTCATAAATTTGAAAATGAAATCTTCATAAGCAAATTCCCTACGTACAAAATCTGAGTCAAAATCAAAGTGGAAAACGCTGAAAGGCAAAAAAGGCATTAATGTATAAATGTTTCTTTCATACCTGCTTATTTGATTTCTTAATAAGGACCGGCATGGGGATAGATGCTTGTGGCTTAGCCTGTGAGCAACAAAATTCATATATTATTAGTAGTCAATATATATATACTAAAACAAAATCACCAGTCCTATGAAAATAAAATTCACGAAATATAAATTGAATTCTGTGCCGACATAAAATTCCAGACAAAAACCCGAAATTAATAAAGAAACTAGGTCGACAAAAAATTGAACACGTTCGTTCGAAATGTATAAATTTCCCCAACCTTATCCAAAACACCACCAAATCCTAGTTGCGACCAACTCGATCAAGTGTTTTTGGATATGAAATGATGAAATTCTACATCACTTAATACATCCGATCCTGTCCAGAGAAAAGAGAAAACTTCTCTCTTCTCCACTCATTCCTCAAGAAAAAATTCGAAGTTCATATTTGTGTAGACCTGCAGCATCTGTCTATCGCTTCTCAGCTTACCCAAACTACGTAAATAATTAATAAGAACAGATGACAGACAGATCATCATACGGTGCGTATAACAGAAGGTTCTATCTCAACAGGAGCTAGCTGGCTGATGCAACATGGCATAAATATGTTCAAAAGGTTTAATGGAATTTTACTTGCCTGTTTTTGAAAATGATGACTCCTGTAACGTTTTCTGCTTCCCTTTCGAGCCATGGTAGCGACTGCAACGGACATGTAAGTAGTCGATAATATTTTAAAATGGTTGAACTGAATTGAAACATGAGGTATTTTGTAGATAAAAAGTCTTGGCTTTCAGTAGTTTGAGTACAATTTGTGTGTAGATTTGTAGGGCTTTGTGGTGAATGAGGTGCCTGGATCCAAGTGCAAAGTGCTGGGCTGAGGCATGATGAAATCCACTCCTTTCCTCCTCCTCCATTCTCGACCCACTCACTCCACTATACTATACTACTACTCCTACTGGTTTATCCCAAAAAAACAGCATTGGATTGCAAAAATCCATTCGAAGCGATCGCTAGCGCCATATGTGCGAATTCCTCAAAGTTATTTTGCTAGATTGACGCTAGCTCCACTGACTGGTCAGTATAGTAATGCAAACCCAGAAAATATAGCATGGGCATGAGGCGTGGTAATATCTGCTTTGTAAACTGAGGAATAACATACCTGTGAATGCGATACGGAAAATGGAATGTAATAATAATGTATTGAGTTTTGCTCTCTGTTGGTTACTTCTGACTGTTCATAAGTTAACTGGAAAAAATCAAGAACCAGATCGTCTCGTGACTTCTAGCTTCGCATCTACTGGGAAACTAGAATTTTCTAGAACTGTCATATCGATTTTGCCCTGCACCTTCCACCCAGTCACTTTATCCTAGTTTTCTAATTTAACATCATGAAATCATACGCTGCGCGGAGTAAGGAAACGATTAGAGTCTGCATTATTTTATTGGGTTCACTATATTTGTTTGCTGATTTCGTGCATCCATGCAATGTTCGATTCCGATGTCGGGAAAACTAATTTTCCGCACATGGACATTGAAATCAAATCATACGCTTCGTAGTCAGACTCAGAATGTAAACATTGATCAAATTCAAAAATATGTATTCGTTTTATTTATAGTCCTACTTACAGTATAGAGATAAGTTTCACAGCATGACTCCAAAATTTCTTAACATTATATAGTTTGTTAAAACCAAAAATAGTAACGATAGATTTCGCCTTATTAGCTATTATCACCAAAGCGGTATCTAGTCGTTTTGTTTTATTCAGTGTGTAGATCTTTAACGATAACTTAGCGCAATAGCATTGCCGTTCGAATTAAGAATAACAAATTAAGTCATCGCATTCGCAGGAATGAGAAATAATCGTGGGTTTCAAAGTTAACACAAACAATCAGAGTATTAAAATATGTTAAGAACTTAAGCTCATAAATATTGCAGTCGAGATTGCTAACATAATAATTCTACTGTTGTCGTTGAATTGAGCTACTCCAACTCCAAGAAGCTGAGAAATTCTACGAATGAACTTCATTAGCATTAGGCAATAACTTATTAAATTTGTGTGCGTACTAAAATCCCTTTGTGTTATAGCCGTTTCGCCAACAATTTACTCGAATAGTTTCACACATATTTAAACTTCTTCTTCCGCAGCACAATTAGTTTGATAATCAAGCATAGCTGATTCAAGAACACTCATCATGTAGCTAATAGTACAAGCAATTTTGTGGTAAAGTGAATTAATGGACGTATTTTGCTTTTGAATCACAGATAATTAGTTGACTGGTGTGGTGTAACGACAAGGTCCTAGTTTTCTCTTCGCGTTGGAACAAGTTATTGGAATCGAGGCATATTAATTTGAGGGCGAGTATCCCCTTGTGCGTTTGCCCAATCCTTGGAATCGGTGCCATTGCTTCCGTAATTGTTAAATTGAGTATCGGACATTTTCCCGACTTCCAGCTCCATGGCTAGCTTGCCGGCCAAAATTCCATGCACTTCAATCCGGTTCCAAATTGTAGCTTCAATACAAATGGAAAGCTATAAACATTGATCCAGACTAACAATTTGAGACAAAATTCTACGACAACTTACCCATGAATACTCCGAATGTTAAAAAGAAAATGAATATTATTCGAAGAACAGGCACCACGTAGAAGAGTGAATCTGGGAAGTCAACCCCGACAGATGCAATCAGAAAAATTATACAGAAGAATGAGAGTAAGAAGTAAACAATTCTAGAAGAGGATAGGTGCTTCAAGGCTTGTGAACAAATCTCGATGGATTCCTCTAAGGCGGATTTTCTGGACGCACTGCCAATGACTTTTGAGTCAGCTGTAGTAATCAGAATTACTGAGTTCTGTGTACCTTTGACAACTATACTATCTAATAAATAAATCTTACTGCATACTTACTGGACACAGATTTGGTAATCTTTAACTTGGCAACAACAGCTTCATGATCCGAGTAACTGAACTCTTTGTTTGGAACCATCTTAGCCCATGGTGTATCACAGCTGATTGTGCTTATCTAAACCACATCACAAGCACAATGAAAAAAATGCATCTTTATTGTACAAAGTAATGCATCGTTCAGTACCTGCACATTGTCTCCTTCCTTATGCAAAATATAGTCAATTCTCTTTCCAAAAGGATTGGATTTAAGCATAGCTTGTGAAGAATATGTATTGGTGGGTGTTTCACAGGTATACCCAAGTGCTTCACCCTACAAACAATAGAATTTAGTCAAGCTCAAACTACAAGCTTCAAATCACATGCTCACATGTTTTGCTTCAACCATTTGCAGGCACTTACATTTTTGTGTTTGGGTATGTATTGAAATAGTTTGGAACGATGCAATGATGTAAAAGTAAATCATAGGAAGCGCGGAGCATTAGTGCTGTCTTTAAGATATTTAAGTCATGCTACAGGCGTATAATTCAGTATACTACTTCTCCAAACACCGGACGAAATGTAAACTTAAAACGAATGTTTTCATTAATATGGAACTTAACTTCAAAAATTGACCAAGAGGTCAGAGAATAGTCTGATTCTTGCAACGTTGGAGACAACGAAAATTGGTGGAGAATATAGCATGTACTCTCATCCGGGGTAAAGAAAAGAAGCAAGCTGTTATTAACCTGAACTTTCACCCTGGAATTGGGCTTTTTGTTCGTTAAACAATTCTATGTGATGTTTTTATAAAGTATCTCATCAGAAGTAAAATTTGCAAACCTTGACAGTAAAAAATCTAGCTAAAATCGTTTTCAACAAACAGCCCAGAATAACAAATGTAGGGACCAGGCGTGCGCCGGTGCTCCAATAGAAATAATTATGGAGAAATTAAGTTAATTGAGTTTGAGAACTTACGGTTCCTACTGGTTTGACTTCTACATCGAAGAATGAGTCGCGGAGCTCAGCAGTGTGAACAATAACCCTGTAAGCAATATCCCCTGGTTCAGTATTAAGGTCACCTCCTACAATTACTGCATCAGCCTTTTGCGAAGTCAATTTGATGAACTGAGCAGTATCAAAAGCTTGGGTGACTCGATGGGCCAAGTATTCATCATTGACTCTGTCATATTCAGCATGCAACTGCAAGATAAAAACAAACGAACCGACATATTTTATTTTAATTCGAACGTATCTAAATGCGCCTGTTAGCAAATGAGTAAACTCACATGTCCAGTATATAAATTGAGCTTAAGCCCCCGATGTAAAACTTCAACCATCCCGATGCCTTTGCCACCAAACCAATCTCCATGTTGCAACTGCGAAATACATAATATTTTCAGTTTCATTAAATTTCATTGAAAAAGCCCTTAATTTCTTTTCTAAATCTGGATCCCGACTGGCCCGTACAGTCAAATTACCTTGTGCATGTAACCATTTAGGGCCCACTGATGAAAGAACGCACTGACAATTGGTGAGCACGAAAATATGCAAAGCCCGGCACCAATTACTCCACTGAAGAAACACAAAAATTAAACTGGTAAACATACTTGTAGTAAAAATGCCACAATTTATGCTGTTGTTCGTGGAATGAAAGCACATCGAACCTGTGAAAATAGTGTGAATATGGAAGAGATTCTCTGCAGCGCTTCTTAATTCTTTCGTAATCTTCTGTTGTCCACACTTCTTGTAAAAACGCAAAGTCGTAAGCACCAGTAGACAACTCTTCTGCAATGGCAATCATTCTGTCAACTCTGTTTTTCGAAATGCCTGCAATCCCCCTTTAAAATAAAAATGCATACGATATATTCAAAATGTTCATTATTTTACACGTATAATAGTACTTTATAAATTGTTGTGCCTAACGCAAAAGTCAAAAGTAAATTCTTACCAACAGTTTAATGTAACAGTGGTGATTTGCGTCTCCATTTTCATCGCGGACAACAGAGGGAATAGTATTCAATTAAAACCAGGTATATCTCAGAGGCACGGTAACTTCGAAGCTGAATTATTGTAATTAGATTAATAAATGTCAGTCTCTGTAGTGTATAATTTAAATGGTGATAAGAGCCTTGCGGTTCGGGTTGCGACTTGCGACACTGCAAAACTATCTTTCTTCAAGTTAATTCTTTGTCATGCCTGAAAAGAAAAGCCAATTGTTAAAATCCACATACAAACTCTAAAGTAATAGGTAAGCATAAGAGATATTGCAAAAAGCGACGCACATTTTAGTAAACTAGTTCGTCCCAGAAAACTGTGACACAAACTAAACCAAACTAACTGTCCCTATCCCAGCCAAGAGTTTAATCAAAAACACGGTTTCATGCTCGCCTAATTAAGAAACGTGTAAGAAAGAAAGTGCATAGAGCACAAGTCTTATGTACAATAAATTATTTGAAATGTTACTTACCAATGAATCAGAACTCATGAACCTCCACTATGGACCCGTGTTTTAATTGAGGTTTAATTAATGGAAGAACGCGATTAATATACTTTCTTAAGTGGTGCTATGTTGGCTGATGTGGAGGATTTGATTTTCTTTCGTCTTGAGTTTGCCGTCGTGCCGAGTGAGTGTGATAGTGATGTATGTGGTTTTGCTCGTCTCACGCACAGCGGCACGGGTAGCGGAGAGCGCCAACTTCAAATTCCTCTGAGAAAAACAAACTTCGCATCTCCTTCCCTTTGTTAAATTTTAAATAATCATCACCATGGTGACCACAGACCACAGCACCTGCACTAATTCTCCCAAATTTGTTACGTCACAACATTCACGATGAAAATATTTTTTGTTCCCCTGCCCTATAAGGTTGGCCACATTTCAAGGCTACAAAAAAATGAATGCTTGATTAATTTATCGCTTATGGGGATTTGACCTCAACCAAGAATTGCTTAATAGCTAATGGGAATGTTATTAGAATTCCTGAAAATCGATTTTAGGGGTTATCAATGTTTCCCAACGAAGTTAAATTAGAACGTTCAGCTCTAGAACAAGAAGTAAAATTTCACAGCCTCCACAAAGATTACGATTTGTGTCAAATCTGGCCAAAGCGCTAGTCAAATGTGGGCTGGCAAAAATGAAAGCGTCGGGTTGTTTTTAAGGCCAGATTTAGTTTTATTCGTAAGTTCTCATTTAAAGACTTCACGTGAAGAGAGTTGCTTACGCTCATCTGGACAATATACGTTCCTAATTTTTGTATTAGTTGCAGATAGTATTTCATTTCAAAATCACAGTTGAAAAAAGCACATTCAGCATGGGAAGGAGCATTTCACACATGCAAATTTTCTAATCATGAACTATGGATAAACCTGAAGTGCTACGGCCTCTTCCAGCACGTATCCGCCATCATCCTTGGATCCCACTTCCCACCCTCCATTTTTGAATGTGTCAAGCGCATTTCCGGTATTAACTTAAACTCCAGTGTCCAGCCGAATTGATTTGATTTTAAACTTTATTAGTTTCCGAATTCAATACAGCGCGAATATGATGTTCAATGAAACATTTACACCAGTCACAATTCTTATATTTTCTTGTCAAAGGTCATGGTTATGCTGCGTAATAATGTAATAATTCAACATTCTTCTGTGTTCATCTACACTTTAGTTAACGAGTCTCTGGTAAAAATTAATTAATTTAGAAACTACTCTCATCGTTGTTATCAACGAGCGCATTGCGCGCCGGTATGAAAAACCGAAGATATTCTCTTATTAAGGGTCTTGGCTGTATTCTGCTATATACATTTCAGATTTCAGTCAAGGATAGTTTGCCATCACACCATTTTAAAACAAATCCCTTGGTGGACAAACAATCAAGCTCAGAAGAACGAGTTATTTATTGGCATTGTTGACAAGGTTCATTGTGATCTTGGAGCAAATAACAGTGCCTTTACTATGCATTGGTCTTTGCTCAAAGGTTGTGACAGTCAAAAAATACAAAGGATTTAGTGATTGGGAATTTGAGTTAAAATCCGAGCCCGCCCTTTCTCGTCCCACGAATTTTTTCCTTCACATCTGCCCGCACTGCCCAGCGTAGAACCAAACCACAAACCGCTGCTCGTCCGCGGCCTCATTCTGTTCTCCTTCGTCTTTTCAACTCGTTCGGGTCTTCACACCAAGTGCTCCTAAATTCTACATCTTCATCTCACTTTACTCGTCTAAATTGACTTTCCAGTCCAAGGACTTCCTCTGTAATCTTTCTATCTAATCCGTCCGTTTAAGGTAATTCCCCCTTTTATTTTATTACTTAAATCTTGAATTATTTCGGCACGCGGATTGTATGTTTGTATGTAATGCCACCCGGCTTTGGATACCTCCATACCGGCCGCCCGGCACGCATTTGCCTGTGCGAGTTTGCCTGAATCTGACTTAAGGGATATATGACTGTCAAATTACATGTTTGTATTTTTTTTAGATGAGTCGGCGCTGTTTGCCACCAAAATCAAAGACTTTGGCAGTTGTTGAGAACTTGTTAAATAAATGGTTACGGCCAGAGCTTAACGCTGAAAAATGGGATAACGTGGGCCTTCTTGTTGGATCTGGAAAGTACACTAAGGATGTAAAATGCGTTGAAAATATAATGTTGTGCGTGGATTTGACAACAGGAGTGGTGTCCGAGGCAATAGAGAAAAAAATAGACCTAATCATTGCTTATCACCCCCCGATTTTTAAACCTCTGATGTCTTTAGCTTATAATTCGGCAAATGTAATCAACCATAAATCTAATTTACTATTTGCAGAGTAATTTGTTACTTTGATTTATAGGAGCAAATCATAACAAAATGTATAGCAAACGATATATGTGTGTACTCGCCTCACACCGCCCTTGACAACGTTAGTGGCGGTATTAATGATCATCTAGTTTGGCTTTTAGGTAATTTAATTTAAAACATTTGTCACATTATCCTTTCTATTGTTGTTGCCGGGTGGAGGTCAAACTGATCAACTTTAAAATTTATATGTGTAATTTATCAGCAATTGAATTGTTGTAACTTATTTGTAGCCGGAAAGTTCTTTTCATTTCGCCCACCTGTTACGCCACGTGTTGCAACTCCAGCCCTTAGTGGAGCAACCATATTCTGTCCTCCTCAGCAGTTGGAAGACACAATCAAACTCATGAACAACACTCCGTCTTTGCAATACGGATTTGTGTTTCCTCAGCAGACGAAAGACTCTGAGATAGAGATCGAGTCTGACTCCACCATAGCAGCTTGGTCTGAAGACACGGTTACTATTCGAGTATTCCACCATGATAAGTTCGATGACAATTCTATTGCAAAGGAAATGTCTCGCTTTCCTATGGGGATAAAGTAAGGAATAACTAATTTTTTATTCCAAACCCACTATATCTATTAATGCCGCATTTGATTTTACTACTACTTGTAGATACAGTCTTGAGGAGAATGTATATCAAGCCGGGGAAGGACGCACTTTAGAATTTGAAACGGCGCGCGGTGTTCAGGATCTTCTAAGTCTTCTGCGACGTATTTTTGGAACTACATATGTGCAGGTTGCCCACGCAGGAAGTAAGTGCAATTAATACTTTGCTACTTCTGCTTTTTTACTTTTGGCGCTTACGATTAAATATATACTTTTAAGTTTCTGTGCGCAATAATATTGAGAGCGCTTAGGGCAATATGTAATTAAATTTAATATAATATATTTACTTTCAGAACTAGCGATCAAGAGTGTCGCATTTTGCGCTGGATCTGGTGGATCCGTTCTTCGCGCCGCTGATGTCGATCTTGTCATCACAGGGGAAATGTCCCATCATGAGATTTTAAACTGCACTTCCAGGGGTACCATGGTCGTTTTGGTTGGTCACAGTCAATCAGAACGCTTCTATTTGCAGACGTTGAAGCGTACTCTGGAGCATTTGCTGGACGTTCCATTTGTAATTGTATCGGAGAAAGATAAGGAACCTTTAACCCTCGAGTCGGGGATTTGCTGATACATCGTGCTGCTTCTGCGTCTGCAGACAATCGAAGTTGCCTTTCATAAGGAAAAAATGTTCTCAAGGCAACTGGACAGTATAGTATCTACTATATACAGTACATTTTTAAGCACATTTGATTTCCAATGCTTGTTTGTTAGTTTTGTTTCTAATCTCACACTACTATTGCGCAACTAAAGTGCCTCCTTGCTTTATTTGGTGTCCATGGCGTTATTTTTACAATTTGCCCTTTTTAATTGCTTTAACGGCCCGGCGCCATTGAACGATTGTTTTATTGGGTTGCCATACTTGATTAGAATTGAATTGTCAAGTAATATGTACTACTTGCAAGAGCACTGAATAAACGAGTAGGGTTTTTGTCTGAACTGTTTAACAAGTTTTTTTAAATTTTGCAAGGAGTCCACAATACGAATGAAAGGAATATATGTTTGCCGATTAGCTAATTTGAGATTCATTCAATTTTCGTACGCAATAGTATTTCGGGTGATGTAAATACTTTTATTTCTTATTTTGACTTGAGAATATTTGTTGCCGACAGATATGTTTCATTTTTGTTCAATCGGATTGATTGTACGTAAAAAGCATGATTCCATTGTTTAATCAATTGCGAATGACAACAGTCCCCGCAATAAATGTGTTTTTGTTCACAATCTTAGATTTGCTCGGCATATAACCTTATCTTCACCTAAGACGACATTTGATTTACGATTACAAGGTATTGTAAACTATTAAACACTCCTGGAGAGCATTAATAATTAAATACCTCCAGGAAACTAATAGGGAGATGAATTGCTCTACTTTAAAAGTCAGGACACAAAGCATAAATACAAGAATTCGCTAGTCTAATTTGCAATGCAGTTCCCTTTAGAGAACTAGGTGTTTTCTACAACAACGTTGTGGTCTCAAGTGCCATGCATTCTACAGTTAGTAATGGAAATGTCACATCTTCGTATAACAGTTATTAAACCACAGTATGCATAATAATTCTAATTATGATAGTAACATTAGACATTTTGTTTAACAGGATCTACGCTACATATACATTACATAATACATAACATCACATCTGCGTGAACAATTTACGTATGCATCATTCTTCCTAGAATGTTACAAAATAATATTGAATTGTCGTGTTTGGCAGAACAGATTCATTCGTTTTGACGAAATTATTACCCTTATAATGCATTTTATCACCCAAAAGAATTGACTCAGCTTACTGCATCAATTTGAGTCAAAAACATTCTTTCTAAATCAAATTATGCACCCAGGACCCAGGAACAGGAAGCTTGATGATTTGTCATTGATTCGATTCCATATGCTCCACTTTAACAATCTCAATTTAAAGATAAAATCGTGCACCACTGTTAATCACACTCTAACAATGTAACAATTAGACCCTGCCACAAATTCTTCGCAACTGACAAGTCACAATGCGAGTCTCATGCAAGAGCTAGACGTGGGTGCCATCCATCCTTGACCAAATTTTGTAATCATTTTCATTAGTCTAAAAGGCAAGATGCGTCCATAGGTTTAAACGCAGCATAGACGCACTGGCACTAGGTATTTGGATTAAATTCACGGCAAATTTTGTATTGGGAATCGTATTCTACCACCTATTTTAACACCTCACACAACAACACCAATTTTACTCAATTCAAGGGCTTAAGAACAACATGTTTGACATTCGCAGAATCAGCACACAAGCATTTGAAAACCATTACAATTGCAACAAGCGCAAAGGTCTGCTTTGGCCCATTCCTCGATTGTGCGTCGTCGAAAGCTTAATTTTTTAATTCAATTTTGCAGTTTTAAGTTTTTGCCAACCTTTATAATTACAGTAAATAAGTATATCGTTTATTTGCGTTATTTTAATTTTCTTTAAATATTTGCAGTATTACTATTTTGGCGAATGACTTCAAAATATATTTATATATAATAATATCATATTCAAATTCTGCAGATTTTGTGAGATTGTGTTTAATCTAATCTTAAATAGTCAATCCTTTCATGAATAGTTCAATTGTTAAAAACAGCAAATAAAAAATTGCACATCTGGACTTTAAGCTGGCAAAAATAAAATTGCGCTCCGAAATGCACTCTGGTATTTAATAAATTTATTTAAAAAGCCTTTCGAAGCTGTAAGGACGGTGGTAAAGTCCAATTGATTGATTGTAAAATGCTTGTTCAGGCCCTTCGTATTAAATTTTAAAGTATTTTTATCTCAGTATTTAACATTAATCAACGAGTAGATTTCATTACACAACCAACTATTCAGAATTGCAGCAGCAATCGTAAAATTTTCCATCCACCAATACTTGGGTTTGGAATTGAAGTCATTGCTGACTGCGGAATAAAGTTATTGCTTTCTTGTTGATGCATTCTTCCATTAGGTTTATGGCTTTCTCTTTAGAAAAACCTGTTGTAAATACACATTTGTTTGCGTTCAATCTATTATTTTCTGGACGTCGTTTGAGTAAGATGGAATTGCCAGCGGCAAATGCGATGAAAGAAATGCTTCTGGATTTCTGCAAAATGAGACTTCATGGCAGGTACTCCAAGTTGGCTGAAAAACATAAAAACAAATAAGAGCTGGAATCTTTGAAGTTGCTAAAGATTGAGAAGATAAGTTAAATTCTGTGAAGGAATTGAAATATTTTATTTCAATTACATTTTTAATCCACATTGGGTTTGATCAAAAACTGGCTGCAACTCGGTATATTCCCGTGTAGCCGCACAGCCGAGCCTGAAATCAATTCCTAAAATTACAATCCGTTTAAAAGGAATAAATTCTAGTTGTGATAAACGTGCTCTTAAGGCGGGCAAAAGTTGAGCAGCAGAGTTGACATTCTCCAAAAAGTTGGCACACTCGCAAAGAAGTAGGTACAACTTGTCTCCACGAACAGCTGAGGATTTGTGAAGCGTAATTCGTCGAAGCCCAACGCTTTTGGGCAAATGGCGGTAAAGCGTCCGAGCCCCTGGGAAATAGAAAAGAAATCAAGATCTGAGCAAGTGGAGAAGTGAGTTAGGATTAAATTGAGGGTTTGAAATTTATGTGAGATCAAATATCTTAGAAGAAAAAAGAGTTGATGGTTCGGGGGGCAACAAAAAAACGAGATTGGAAATGCCTAGGAATAAATCAATAATAATACCTGTCCAGTATAGCCAGTTGCGTTCCAGCTTCTCGCGGTCGTCACCGTCGAAAACTCGGAAAATAGAGATAATGTATCCTGTGGTAGAATTCTTACCTTTTTTGGCAGGATTGTCGACTGGAGGTCTAGCAATAGTGGCAACCTGAATCACACAATGGGCATAAGAGAAAAATGAAACCGTTGCAAATGATAGGTGGAAAGGGATTGACTTTTCCAAGTGTCATCCATCTGGAGCAACACTGTGAGTCTGTCAGTCTGTCCTGAGGAACAATTAGATTGCTGAGTTGCACCTACCTCGCGACATAGATGAAAAAAGTGATCACCACAATAGCCGAGGTTCGTGGGATCGAAAAAATCTAAGGCGTTCTTCCGGGCAGTGTCCACAAAATCTGTCCGAAGTTTCGGCACCACATATAAAGCCATTAGTGGAAAGTCAGCTGAAAAGTAAGAAAAAGGTGTGTCAGATTCGGATTCCTTTCCATGCAGTCACATCTATTGCTTTCGCCTTTCCTAGCAGAGAATACAGATTTCCGTTGAGTATGGGACAACGTTTAATTCATTTTTGTTGCTTTTAAGCAAAATAAATACTGTGGATATAAAATTCCGGAACAGACTTCCCTGGATTTCCGTCTTTCCAAAGAAGGCATATAAGTCATGAGTGTCCCGACCAAAGTCAGTAGAGCGGGATAAAAAAAAATCTGAACATGTGCAGCATCGCGAAGTCTCCGCTTGCAACATTTCAGTACCGCGAAACGTGCAGTTTATGCAACTCCTGGTATTGGAATGGCATTGGAACTCATTAGTTTCAGTTTAAATTTCTTTTACGGAGCAACACTCAATTGGTGAAACTTGGCGCCGCAGTGCAGTTTGATGTTTACTTCAAATAAACTAAATTCAAATTCAAGGATGATCTATATATCTATTTGTGTTTTAGTGGTGAGTGGGGTTAACCATCAAGTGAGAAATGTGCGACATTACTTGGAACAATTTGACAAAAGGCGAGTCGCACGACGATTGCGATATATTTACTTTTTGACTGAGGCAAAATGGAATGGGGGTATGCGCATTCAAGCTTATGAGTTATTCGTCTTTTTATAATCTGCAAATTAGAAAAGAATTTTTGCATTCCTTACAAGACTTTAATAATGTATTGTGGCAGCTAAAAATGAAATAAGCCGACTATCGAAAGAGGATGTAAACACTAAATTCTTGTGGCATACCACCGTCTAAAAGTTTGCCCAACTCACCGTGCTCCGTGTTTCCGCTTACTGACGCAATTTGAAGGCCATTTGGCCACTTTGTCAATTACTAAAATTACAAATAAACTACGTGATTTTTAAATAAAGACGTGGCTTCTTCCTTCTTTGGAGCTTGGTTTACATCGTTTTTTAATCGTCACGAGAAAATTAATGATTGGACAGTAAAACCTGACTTGTCCGTGTGACCAAAATTTACAAACGTTTTCTTAAAATCACAATACAAAGTCACAAATATTTTTCGGAACAAATATTTGAATACTTTGCTCTCGTTTCCTGAGAAGAATAGGGACACGGGTTCTGAATCAAACCTAACGAAGTAGCTTAATACCAGAAATAAATTATTTGCGTTTGTTTGTTCACCATCAAATCGCAAAAACGACAAAACATACAAAACTGGATTTACTTTAGAAATAAGAGTTTATCAATCCAAATTTACAATGTGATTGGTATCGTTCGTCCTGACCTGGTTTTCACCCTTCGTTATTTCGGAAGTACAGGTCTCGACTATAAAACAATGCACAAGGAGCAGCGACATACAAGAAATAAAGGAGAAAGCATTTGTGCACGGCTGCATTCGTGCCTTTGAATCCAACTCCCTTCCATCTGTGCCGACCTAAGATAATCTTGTTAAAGTTTGAAGAGAAGAAAAGAGTTCCGAGGACTATTGCACGTGGAGTGCTCGTTTAAGAGAATTTCCACGATGGAAGGTGGAACTAGGGTAAGCTTTACCACTTTAAACTTAGGCTTGGTTTTATTTCTTGGAAATAATTATTATTCCGTGAAGTATGTTGAGACTTTTGCATGCAAAGTTTTTCTTAACTTTTTATACTCTGTTTACCATGAAATAGATCGCTCACGGAGTTAGAAGCCAGAAAATGAAAGGCTAAAAACTCAACTCTGAGGTGGTAGCTTGAGCGCATTAAGCCTAATAAAAACTTTTAAAGTCAACCAAGAGCCCATGGAAATAAGTGTCATTTCTTCCCTCAACCAACCTTCTTCCACACCCTTAAATAATTAGTCACACATAGTCCAGTTATGGTTTTTACTTATTCACACTTCTCCCGCCTAATTGGCCTACAGAGAAAAGACCAGCTGCGCATTTTGAGATTTTTTTGCCTCATTATTAATGAGCAGACAAAGACAAGAAAATAGTCGTAATCTCTGGCCGAAGGAATCCTTTCAGGCCGAAGGTTATGCCTCTAAATGTGAAAAGTAGGGCGCATTTAAGTTTTATAGAAGAATGATTTATTTTGAAGAAGAAGATGCTTGCTCCTTTCGCTACGCTCCCTTAGGTCTGTTCATGAGTTGACAGACGTTCCTCTGTGGAAGTTCACAGATGATCTATCGCTGCTCATTTTCAATTTTGGAACTTTTCCCTTGTCTCTATCCGCGAATGTATCCATCCATAGCTCAGCTAGCTCAGCTTACAGACGAATCTTTGGAAAACACAAAAAAGAGCAGGGAATGGAAAGTACAATAATTGATGAGTCAAGGTGTGTGTGGGAAATTCTTGCTCCATTTGCTCAGCTTTTGTTATCCTCTCTTTTTGAAAACCACTTCAAACAACCACCCATTTTTCTCCGAGGACTTCATCGATTAGGCAATTAATTTCACATTTGTATTCGTCTTTGAAGAGACATTCAAGACAGCAAAATACTTTGAGCGTCTGAGCATTGAAAAATGGGCCATCACATTCAAAATAACAAAATGAGCAGGATCTTCTGTGCCCTATGTATAATGACTCCAGACGTAATACACTCCAATGGCAGATGTGGTAAATCAGTTGAACTGAAAACCCCACTCCCACTTTACTTATCATCCCGTTTCGTTTTTTAGGAACAAATGTCCTCAAAATATTGTGTCACAAAAGCCACTTAGCTCTTCTTGACCTTATAAATAGTCGTGCAGCTAAAGCTAAAAGTACCCCACCGTAATAAGCAGCAGCCAGTTACTGTGAACCCAGTGAACTGTAGGAAAGACTTACGAAACCGACTATCGCCCATTACAGTGGAATTGCTTGTCGTGGACTTTTGAAAATTGTAAAATACGTGCGATGGTATATCACTTGAAAGAGGCAAACGGATTTAGGCGCTTACAGAACGAATCTTTGCTACAAATCTCCAAATCCGGATTTGAGACATTTTACTTAATAAGGTGCTAGACTTTCTTACTTTCAAAGGAGAAGAGAAAGTTTTTTTTTCAAACCCGACTTCATTGATGCCAATCCCCAAGTACCCGAACACCATCAATTTCATCAACTCCCCCACAGCAAGCGCACTTAACTTTTACGCTAGCCCTGACTTGTGAATTTTTCTTCGTGTCTCATCTTCTCCCTCTGAGAAATCTACTTGGGTTCAATTCCAATTACTATACGAACCCTGGAAACACCAGTGCGTAGTCAGTCCTTAGAAAGAGAGTCCTTCGTATCGGGCACCGGATGAGATAGCCGAGGAGAGAAAAACAGTTGAAGTCTGGGTTTTAGTACGTCGTACAACCATAGTGCCTCGTAGAGTAGTGAATGGACCAATATTTGAAAGAAGCTATGTGAGAAACGACTTCCATCCCCCACGTATCTTATGCCTTGACCTAAAATCCAATTTTGATTTTCCAGTGTTTACTCGGATCTGAATGATTTCGGTTTATTTCATAAAGCTGAGCTCATTTTATTTTACGGGCTCCGTTGATAATGTGTGGTGTTGGAATATTCAGTATAATCCCAGCATTCAAGCAATGTTTCCTGTGAGGCAAACTAGCACAAAAGGATTTGTGTGATGGGTAAGGATCATATATCTTATTGAGGGCGTTGCTGGAACCTACGCATCCAGATACTTTGTATTTGCATCTTATTACAGTTTGACCACAATGAAGATGAAGTCCTTCCAACCCAAACTCGTAAGGAAAGGCGGAAGGAAGTATCAAACGCTCAAACCCGGGAGGACAATTTTCGACGCCTTAGCCTAAAATGGGTTTGCAACTTGACGCGACCCATCGTAGTAGCACTTTAGGTGTACAATGCGTATGTGGGTTCACAAAGGGTGAATGAATGGACTTTTGTGTTAACGGGAATCCAGTCAAGAAATCTCGTCCTTTCATTTGTCAAACCTTCCAGAGGAAACAATATTCATTCTCTGCTGCTCCTTGGGGTTCCTCTCCATTATGCAAGGAGGTCCCCCCTCACCAGCTCAGCATGGAAACCTTCCATTTAAGACACGCTCTTCCTTGGCCACACTCTTGCATTATGTATATATTTCTCTTTTCTACTTTCCATCATATCATATCCGTGTATCCCCATCCCAAAATTTGAATAAGCTCGCACAACCCATGTCCGTTATACCCTGAGAGCATACGGTCTGCAGGAAATCCCATTCCCATTCACCACGTGTCATATGAGGAAAATTCTCATGCGAAGGCAAACTTTAATGGCATATTACAAGTCCAAGAACTAAAAATTTCTTCATTACAACCGTTCACAAGTTTGGGGTCTGAGCAAAAGGTCAACCGTCACAATTATCTGTCCTCGGATGGGGGATTATGTCATAAAGAACTTTCACCGCGGGAAAGTTTACTAGTAAAACAGACCCTGGCTCCCCTCCCTTGCATGCTGTCAATTCATTATTGACTCTCTTTTTTACTACGAGAATATGGCTAATATTGAAGAAAAACTTTTTGAGTTGGAGAATAAAGGTTAAGGACAAGGCCTTCCTTTTATGATTTTCCCCTTTTATTCCATTTCATTTGCCTGAAGCTACCTGAGAATCAATAGCAGGGAAAAAGAATAATGGTGGCCGACAGAAAATGATGACAAGGGAATTTGTCCAGGGGAAGTCTTTAATTTTTTAAAGCTTCTAAGTTGTTGTCAATGGCCCGGGGCTGTAGTTGGAGGAATGGGACTTGTTTGCTTTATAGTATCCGTTCCGGACGCTCGCGCTCCATGGAGCAGCCAGCCGAAGGCTTATGGAATCCCACTCGTAAATTCGAGGGAGCGGGAAGTCTTCCAAGCACTTATTTCGGCCAGCAAATGCCTCACTCCAGCACGCACCCAACTACGACGCATTCATCGTTGAAAACAAGACTCAGGATTTTTCTTCGCCAGTGATTTTTATATTTATTTGAGGAAGGGAGAAAGACCCATTAGGCTGACGCTAAAACAAAGGAAGTCCTTGGGTTGAGTGAGCATGAAAAGCTCTACGGCATTGCTTTCCCCAGTTCAAATATTAAAACCATTGTGTTGAAGCTTTTGTAAACATTTGTGTGGGGGGAAGCGGGGAAGGAGGATCCGAGGAGTAAGGGGGAAATTATTGGAAGACTGCCGAAAAAGAATGTTTTTGTTTCCATCATTCTTGGACGGAGCTTCGGATGAATAAATGGATGAGTGAGGTGCGTTTGTGGTGTGGCGTTTGGAGTTGGAGGAAGGAGCAGCGCCTTCCAAGGCAACCCATTTTGGAATTTGCGAGCCTTGGCTGGGAATGGAAGTCTTGCTTCCATTTTTTGAAGCAGAGCCACGCTCCCTTCCACCCTTGGAACTATGATTAATTATCCCAGTGATATGAGGCGTCAGCCAAGGCGTTGTTTTCCTCAGTCATGACGGGGAATAAGAATTAAGCAACATTCCTGAGGTTTGGAAACTGACAGAATGGTGAATGTAACAGGATGGCACTTCAAGATTCCTACACTCTGTCCCGTTCTCCGCTCCACATGCTCCCCGTCTTCAGTGTTACGGAAATCGGGACTAGAATTTCTAAACAAACTTTTCGCGTTGTGCGTCGTATTAGGAAATGAGTTAATAATTTCAATTACCGCAACCCCGGCTTTCCTTCTTAATCAAAATCTAAAGCCTGCCTCTAGTTTCCAACTGATTTCACTATCATTTCTCATCAAGTTAACATATCACTTTAGCTTGTAAGTTGATTTGCCTTCCCTTGCACACTTTTCCCCGTATAGAAAGTGGATTTTTTAATAAATCCATTCAAATTTTATTTCCAACCGCACTGTTTCCCCTTGCGTCAACTATTTACATACAAGTGTGACATTTATTTTGTGAGCCATTCTCGTCCCAAGAGTGAAGAAAGTAGAGTAAAAGTTTTTGAGATGGTCGGATACAAGGAGCACCTGTTTCGCGTTTGGGCTACTGAGTTCTGTTGAACGGTATGAAAGTTGTCATGTGCCTAACACACGTACTCCTCTCCATCTCACAATTAAAACAAAGCCATTACCCAAATCCGCACATCAGTACTTCACCACGTTGAATTCTACTCTCCGACTGTAGAGATCCAATCAACCCATGTCATCCCTGGATGGAAATTCGCGGGAGACTTTTGTCTGTCGACGTGTGGACAGCCTCGGATATGACGAACAACACGGAAATAGTAAAATTGTCACAGAGGGAGTGAATTGGGAGCGAGATGAACGGAAAGTGGTAGCACTTCGTGAAGTGTGAGTGTGTGATCGTGGAGCTGGAAGCCTCCGGAGCACGTCCATAAAAAATCGAGATTTCTGCTCCCCGACACATGCAATTTGTCTACACGCCTCCTTGTGCATTCAGAAATTGTACAAAATAACTCCCGTGAGACGGACAAGAGCGAGCGCGTGTCTTCAAGAAAAGGAGAACTTGACGTTTTACAGACGCGGAATTTTTTTGATGGTCAATCTAGAATTGTGGGCTGTAGAATTGAGGACATTTAGCGGGAGTGAAATATTTCAGAGGGAATTGTCATCTGGGAGAGGATGAGAGGAAGGGATTATGGGAGATCTCCACATTGTCTCCACCTAACTGTCTAGCCCCATGGAATCCAGAAACCTTTCCGATGAGATATGGAATTGTAATGCATATTGCATTATCTTCACCATTTATCTCATGATCCGCCCCATTCAGATCTTCCAGAACATAACTGTGACTTATGAACTCAAAAAAATGGGGAGTGGGAGCCACTGTTGAGGGGAAGAGGGAATTTCTTCAACGATTCACTTCCTTCCGCTGTGGCGCGTGGATATCTTATTGCGTCGTCCTCAGCTCCCGCGCTTTGTTGGCTGACTCGAGGGACCTTAGACTCCCGGCCCTTCGGCAGAGAACTACGGCTTAAGGCGAAAGCTTATGCTACGGAGGAAAGTGTTTCACTTACAGCTATTCTCCATTGAAGCTAGCAGAAGGCCATGGGTGGCTTGTCTATCAGTAGCCGCTTTCTGTAGGAGCTGGGTGGCCAACATTCGTTGAATACGATCCGGTTGTGACATAGGAGACTCGACTGCTGGCATATTCAGCGGCATCAGTGGCGTCATCAAGTGGACGACAACTGCCAATTGTGGATCAGCCACTTCCAAGATCTTCAACGGTGTGCCCATCGTTGTCTGATTGTTATTTGTCCTCGACTTGGGCTCTGGAAGCTGGAGGGAACATAAAATTCACATTCAGATAAGGATTTATCCTATGTATTGAACGGAGGGAACAACATAAAATAAAATGAAATGAGGAAATTATGCTCCGTTATGGCCTTTCCCCTCACACTGTGGAATTGTACATGTAAGGAGAAATATTTGCAATAAAGACATTGTGCTTGGATTACAAAGGGCCATGATCATTCTTCTCAAAATCCAGGTCAGTCCAACTCAACTGTGGGATCAGATTAATGAGTTTCGTCCATTCCGTAGTTGCTTGACAGGGCGGGCGCGGGGATTCTTTATGTCTCCCTTTCGTGGTGGAACATGGGGGCAATTGTGTGAGATAAACTTCCCTTTTCTTTCCTTTTTGGTGACAAATTCAGTTCTTATCGATTTGGCAACTGACTTGTTAATAAAGTATTAATCCTTCAGGGGCAAGGCTAATGTAACCACATTCAAAGTTCAAACGAGAAAACAAACTCCTTCACTCGGAAAATGAGTTCCGCCTAATCTTTCCGCGGAGGCGATAAAGTTTGAAGAAAATCCTTGACTTGATGACCGCACCAACACTACAAATGTTATCTTCTCCAAAGTAGTGGTTTTAGTTCCAAACTCAACCAAGGGAAAACAACTCATTGGAATTACATGATGGCTTAACGTGGTTCACACCCCGCATCATAACTCAAAGTGCAATTTTCTTAAGAATCCGACGCCCACCCACACAACTGCATTACACGAACAAAGTTTGTTTAACCGCTGAAATCATAAGAATAATCATCTCAGAGCTAGGAGCATCTTTGAAACTCCAAGTTTGTAAGCTCGACTTGTGGGTTTCTCCTAAGAATCAAGCCAATGCATAAATTCCATTTCTACATCGCATCCAACCGTACTGCCAGAAGTACAATGCCTTTATTTGTTGCAGGATTTTTCTTCAAATACTTAATTGAATAAGGAAATATTACATTTATGTGCAACGGACTTGACAAGACTGCTAACTAGTTTTGTGTGCTCTTAACAGCTAGGATTACCAACTTCTAACCATAATGGCAAATTCCCACGATGTTATATAATAAATGCGTCTTTTATAAACTTTGTGCTCGGTATTGAGGTCTATTTTGTAAACAGATTTTCTTGGAGAATTGATGGATTGGATGAGGTCAGAACTGAAATAAATTGGCTAATATTTGTTGGGCTAAGATGTTTGTGTTGTAAAAAGGCATATGGATTTCGGAGAAAGTCGATCGCATCTACCATATTTATTTACCCTCTTGAGGAAACCCCAAATTGTCAATTGAACGGGCTGACCCGGGACATTCGGAGTTTTTGTAGGTTTACTGCTGCCCTCGAGATTTCCCTAGTGTCCTACTATGATTGCCGCCATTAATATACCGCCTTAGACGTCAACTAGCCAAATATCCACATCCTACTAAAGTGGTGGGAATAAACATGTTATCATGCAATTATGGGTGCATGCACTGATTGGATACGGATATTTGTTGATGATATAATTTGGAAGAAACCTTAGGAAATTGACAAAAGTAATACAAATTGGATTTTGTCACGAACGACGCACGTTTGCAAATAAATGAGCAGCAACTAGCGAATAACCATGCCATGCAGCCATCATGACTACTGCAGTGGACTCAAACCAGTTGTGACATTGATAAACTCCGGAGTACAAATATTCTGAGCGATTGTACCCGCCAATCGGATTGATACCCATGAATGGCCTTCGCAACCAACAAATGGGGAATCCAAGAAATGTCGCTCAAGGTCATCCATGGACTTACAATGTACTGGTGGCCGGAACAACAGCGGGTTTCACTTCCAAGTGCGTGTGTGGAGAAAGGCCAGTATAAATAATGGAAGAGAGCCCTGTACAGATTTCATATGGATTGGCAGTGTTACAAACAAACCGATTACTTTCTTCAATTATTAATAAGTTTGTGCTCGCCGTCGTAAATGGAAATTAAAGTCGGAGGATCGACTTCAAAGGTGTTGGCAGAATTAAAGCATGTTTTCCTACTCCAATTCCCCCCACCCAAGTGCAGACAAGCGGGTAATGGTACAAGGAACGAGCTTAATTAAACAATTTATTTATGAATGTTGGAGTCAGCCCTGGCTTACGTCTCATATTTCTTGAAGCTCAGGCCAGACGCTCAGACGAAAGACGTACGGAATCGGGTGTAGCCCATTTGTTGTAATATAGTGTTCATTCGTGGCTGGTTTACAAAACCCCCAGTCCCGATTCCCCCGTCCGTCCGTCCAAGAAGGAAACAATTCAGAAGGGACTGGTGAGAGTCCGCCCCTGTTTTGTGAATCACAGCAAGAGACTTGTCTCATCCATGAATTCCATAACCTCCACCCCGCTGGCCACCCATAACTCTTTCCGTTTTCTCCGAGAAATCACTTTCCCCATTATTGTTTTCACCCAATTGACCAGGAATAGGAGTTGGGGACGGAGCCCCCAGTCCCTCCTCCCCTCGACTGACAGACGAAGATGCCCCGTGATGTATGAATATATTATGCATGGGGACTCCTGGTAAAGTAATCATTGTTTCTCGTTTCCCGAAGCTTTTATTGCCGGAGAGGAACCTTGGACATGAATGCAAATGGAGGGAAAGGGAGAAAATGGAACTCACCGTCAGACCTGCCGGGAGAAAACGATCCACACAAGCCAAAGGAATGATAAAACAATCTCGAGAGAGTCCTGCGACCACTTCCAACATCCCCGGCTTGTTCCCCTCCTCACTCGTACTCCCATACATGGAGGAAGGACTTTGCTGAAGACTCGGTTGTCCAACACCAGCATTGTTTCCCAGCCAATTGCTCTCACTCCCACTCCCTCCGAAGCTGACCTGGAAATTCAAATAAGCAAAAATAATTGGGTGAAACAATGACCGAATTGTGGTTACATTTTGATCTCTCCCCGACTCACCACCACTGGGGCACGTAACACTGGGACAACACAATGGCGGAAAATTTTAAGGTATTGCCATCGCTTGAACGTTTAATTATTTAAGACCACACTCAATTTGATGAGCTTTACCGTTTTGGAGAGGGGCTGGAGGGACCGCCCCTTGGTTAAAATAGAACAAACAATTTATTGAAGCAACACTCCACACGGACCCAGCCAAAAGTGTTTGTGGGAGGTTGCAGGGCAGGACATGGTTTTAATTCTGCGGTTTTGGTGTTTGAAACCAACACAATCAAATCGGAGTGGCTTGCTTCTGCAAAGGCTCATGTGTTGTTGCATGGGATGCCTCCAGGTATCAACTTTCCTGTGTTAAGGGATACAGTGTTTGTGAACTTTCTCCACTCTGCATTCCAAGTCGTGAAGCACGGCAGCGGGTTGCCTTTGCTCCCACAATGCCTTGCGGGACATTCTCAATTTACAAGAATTAGACAAAAGGAAGCAGCAGGGAACCCACACTTCACTCCCCACAGTCACAAAAGCTAATTTCAAATCATCGACCATCCATGCCCACCACGTGCGAATCCATGCATAGCTGGTTCAAGAAAGTAATTTCTTTCAGGTACCACTACCTTCACCTTCGGCTCCATTTTAAATATAGAATTTCCTATGGATCAAGTATTTACCCTATCTGTCCGCGGGAGACATTCTTAATGGAAATAACTAAATCTCCTCCGGATACAATGCAATAGATACACCACGGACTTTGCTGTAAGAAAACCGCATGGAATTTCCAACTCAGTTGCTAAAGCAATAAATCCATACACAATATTGCTTCCAAAACTCACCTCTCTGTCCTTTATTCTTGTGGAATCAAAAAAGAAGAAGAATGTTGGGAGGGAGCGCTTGATAGCACTCGCTAGGAGGGAAGACTCCAGACTTCGCCATTGCATTTGGACTGAGTCGAGGGGGGAAAGGAACAATGGAATTGAACACTTTAACAACACGACTCACGAAGGGCCCGTCCGTCAACGACTACAAGTAAAATATGTGACAAATTCAAGTCAAAACTATTTAGGGAGACTCGAAGGCCCATGTTATACTCTGGTGAGGAGTGTGTGTGGATGTGAACAAGTCGATGATAAGGAAATGAGAGAAAAGTAACCTTGTTCCAACATTTAATACTGGGAGACCTTGTGAGCGGCTCCGTTCCTCCTGTACTGCAAAGTTCCACATTCCCATACCCAGGCACACGACTGCAGGGGTGAGTTGCCCCCTCTACTACTACAAATGGAATCCCGAAGCATTGGCGAAGTTGGAGTACGGACGGAGAAAGGCAGGGAAAGCGCGGAATTCGGGGCTTATACGAAAGGCCATGAGACCATGCAGTCATGGGCCATGGTCGAATGGGCCGATAGAGCATGACACAGCAAACGACTGCATAAAAGGAACCCAGTTTCACAATTCGCGAGTCTGACGCGGAGAAGCTCCTTCTTGTGTACATTCACATTGCATTGCGGCAATCCTGGGATTGGTGTATTGCCTGACACTCCGACCCCCATTGCCCGCATTCTCGGAGTACAAAATCAACCGTGATCTGATACACTCACTCCGGTGGCTCCGCTCCTCTCAGTAATTGGGTGCCCAGGTCATCCCTTGAACTGTGTGGATTTTGCTGTGTCAAACATTACAGTGTGTCTACTGAAGCTATTTTGTATTTGACATTTGAGATTCAAAAGCTCGGGGCCCTGGCTCCATAATCATTGCATGTATTCAAAATCCGCGGAGCCCTTCGTCCTTTGGAAATCGAAAATGCGATAAGCGTGCCTGTACGTGCGTGCGTGCGTGTGCAGTGGAGTGCTGTGCTGTGGCTGAGTTGACGAAAACACAGTTTTTGTCTTACAGTCCACGAACATAAATCAAGGGGTGGGAATGGGCATCAGCCATCATGGAAAAACCGCTGACAAAATATTCACACGCCATGGAAGACGGATGAGACAGGATTACATCTTCAGCTTTCCTCCATCAAAGTTTCGAGGCGGGGAAGAGAAATCTGTGACAAGACACGGGGAGACGTTTGAAGAGGAAAAGGTAAATGGGAAAAATACATATCCTTCTCTCTCCAATGTTACATTCTCTTCGAAAAGAAAACACCTTAGAAAAAAAATCGATCTCGAAAAAAACTCTAGTCATTCAGGGAAATGATGAGATTTTTTTGTTGTTTTTTTTTAGGTAGGAGAACATCGTATTGGATTGTGGGGATTTAGGGAGATAAGGATCCCTCCTGTAAATAAACGCCCGCTTTAGCTCTCCGGCTTCTCCATGGACTGAATGGGGGAGACGACGACTCCCGCCCAGTAGCACATGGGATGATAAGATAAAGGGGAAAGTTAAATCTTCCCTTCAAAGCCCTCGCTTTTCACTTCCAGAGCCAGTATTGAGTTATGGGTTGCCCTATTTCCTCATTCAATCTTCACTGACGACATGGATTTGACGAGGAAAGGATTAGAAGCTGGAGGTTCCGACTTCCACGTCCGTGTGTGTAGGGGGATGCCTTGATTTAATCTTCAGCATGGAAATTGGGCGCTTTCACCAGGATTTTATTCCTCAACCTGATTGTGGCAAAGTATGCTCCTCCCTCACAATTTAAATTCAAGACCCTTTATTGCATGAACCATCGCTTCACCACACATCATAGTCCCTTGGCCTTAAAATTGAAAATCTAATCAATTTATCAACTCAAGGGCTGGAATGACGGAAAAGGAAGCCACATCCTCAATTCCTGGAATGGGTGGACGTTTCTCGTACATCCTCAGTTTTCGCTGATTATTTAAAGATTAAATCAAACTGGTTTTTGTGAATATATTCGCAGGAAATTGGACGGGGCTACGAGCTAGCAATTTGAATTGTGGGGAAAACTTTTGGAGTTTGAGAAATAAAATTGAGTGGAAAGAGAAAGACTTGAAAGAAGGACGTCAAGCAATATCACGGCTAATGATGACATTTTAATCTTTAATGCCCTTCATTATTTCAACCAGATCCCCAATTTGGAATGTCAAGGCAGAGTTTAAGGAGTTTGGGAAGTCGAATGAAATCAACGGGAGAGTGACTTTGGATTGGAAAGGACTGCAACTGGGGTTGGGAAATTCTTAGCCCCATTCTCCAATGCAATTGAAGTTTCTTGTCTTTCCTTTGTCGTGGGTTGGAAGCAAAGGAGAAAAACCTTTCCTTCCGAATTGGGTTTGCAACTTCGATATTTGTTGCCCAATTCATTCGGGTTTGGAAGAAAAGTACTACTACATTGAATAGATCGATATAGACCGTTAAGACTTAAGACTCTGTCAGACATACATACGTCGTCCTCAACCCAGGTTTCCTTCGAGAGGAGAATTTAAGTCGAAGTTGAAATGGACGGTCCTGAACGTGGAAATACTTTTGATATTTCTCTGATGGAATGATTATTATTTTCTCTTCACTTGAGTTGAAATAAACTCAGTATTTGATTATTTGATGAATTCCTTTGATTCGGAACTCCATGCATTTCACGGATTATTAAAGTCTTCCAAATAAATAAAATTCCACTGAAGATGACCGCTGGGGATTCAAATACGGGTAAACTAGCTGTGCTATTGCATGGTTGCATGGTTCATGAAAACTTGTGGAAATAAAACAGAAATCCAATTCCACATGCATAACATCTGCCCTATTTGCTTTGTAAATTGAATCCTTCCATTCTGACCAAATTGGTGAGCATTGGAAAGGAATAGGGGTACCCATGGGGTTTGCATTTTCATCATCATCATTTCCTCAGCGTCATCAGCCTTATTGGAGGATGTAGAAAATGTTGCTTTCTTTTCACACAATGGAAGGACTTTAGGAGCAGAGATATGATGGATACATTCAATTTTAGCATAGGGGAAACCACCACCACACAAAAACTCATCAGTTCCATTCCTGCCTCAAAATCTTTGATTGAATGTTTCATTGTTTGTCTTTGAAAAACGATTCCCGCCTCGTGTTTTGCTGAGTTGACAACTAACACACTATCCACATCTCCACTTTCTCTCCGCTTACAATTCTCCGGATTGCCATAAATCCAGACAGTCGGAGCTGTTGTGTACCCAACTAGTGTTCGGTAGGGGGTCTTAGGATCTGGAATTGCAAAATAATTCATGGCGTCGTTCCTCTCATCTGCTAGGGAGGCGAGGAGTAAAAACGAAGATATTCCATGCCAGGATAAGAATGGAACTCCAATGGAGGAACATTAACAGTTACATTAGCACTTACACTGTAAACAAACAAAGCAAACACTTCACAAATTACACAGTGGTTGGAAGTGGGACAAAATACTCGGAGTTGGGATGCGATGTTGTTTTTTTTTGTTTAAAGCAGCGATGGAGTTGATAGCATTTTCACACGAGCCTAGACAGTGTTATCCATGGTTCCAGATATCATAAGTACTCTATTTTTGGCTGACGGAAGTTGGATTCAAAAACTCTTTCGGTTTCACACGCGTAAAAGTATATTTACTATTGGATGGCAGACTTCCATCAGACATCGTTAGTGGTTTAATTTTGCACACATTTTGCATTTAGTGCATGAGGATACTCCATTTGCAATAGGTCGAATTCCTTTAAAACAACTCTCATTCCTTGTCAATTCAAATTCCAATTATAAAATTTGACAATGAAGGGATTTGAGGAATAGATTAATTTGGAAGGGAATACGTACACGAGGGAGTGTACAGAAAAGGACACTTCAAATTGAATACATTCGCTCAATTTGCAATTACTTTAAGATCATTTCTGGCGGAGAGAAGGAGGGAATGTAATTGCATCCTCTGGTGGATTTAGCACAGCTTCTCACCGCAACTTTGTCGTTAGCCAGACTTTGATTGGGGACCCGGGCCAAGTGGAGAAGAGGAGAGCTTTCCGTAAATCCTTGAAATGGGGAATTTGAGTCTCGTGAAGACGACATGTTGGGATCTGATTTGGGTGAATGATGAATTATTTTGGATTGTATAATGTATATCCAAACCCAGTGATATATAGCCCATTTCCCAGATGGAATGTAAATGGAAAGAAGACGGAGATTTCCTTTCGGATGACTAAATAGTGGTGGGGAATGTCTTGGCCACATTTGTCCTCATTGTAACAAAGGAATCGGAAAGAAGAATATAAATGATATCCAGATTAAGATGCGTCTTTAGCATTGCAATGAGGGAACTAATAATAATGGGAATTCCCTCCTCTTTTGTTTCCCTCCAGGACAGATTTTCCCAAGTTCCTTTTCTGAATATCAAAGTACTCCCTCCCTTGCCTCCAGGAAAAACTCTGAGGAGTAACTTCAAATACGTCGTATTTACCCCTTCTTCAAGCCATTACTAAAATTATAATATGACCATGTAAACGACTCCAGGGATTATTAGATCCATCCTGTGTAGGCCTCACCCTCCAGTCACCCAGCACACAACCCATGTTCCAACTGCTCTTCACTCGGTTCTAATTTATTTATTTACAGGCCACTCACACTCCTCACAATTATCACCATTCTTGTCTCAACTTCCACAAAGTTTACTTTTTATGGATCGATTTAATTCCCACATTCCCGGCGGAGCGGAAGGGAAACAAAAGTTTTGGGAGTAGGAAATAGATTTGCATAACGAGATGGCACAATTTGTTGGCCTCCGTCTCGTTTTCATCCCCTGTTATTGTTGTGCGAGGACTACTGCTCGTGTTCCGCCTCACCTACCCCTGGAAGTTAACGTCGTCGTACTTTTGAGGAAACAAAGGAGTAAATATTGATGAGGTGTAGATTTGGATGGGAAGTCCTTCGTCAAGGCTGAGTTGCCCCGTACCTCAGCCCTCCTCCATCCAGAGCGGGAATTGGCAGGAGACAACCTCCTTGCGAATAACCTATTTATAACCTGAAGGTAATCTTTAGCGGCTTAAATTAGCTTCTCCACAGATTGATACGCCCGCAAAACGAAGAGAGCTTTGTCTTGCCCCCCATTTCTGTGGAGACACCTACCAAATTATGTATTTAGATGTGTTGAAGTCTTCCGAATCCAAAAGGTCCTTTTGCAATGTTAATGTTAATCCTACCCTGGATAACTTCCCATTATTTGGCTGGACTTGTGTCCAATGCTAACACTAATGTCAAATTTACTCAACTCCGTAGTCCGTACCAGCAAAGTGTGAGGTCAGACACGAGTAAGGGAGCATACAAACGTAGAGGGAAATAATAAGGTCCGATTTTCTTGGAAATGGGCACAACTACAGATTAAGGGAAGCCAGGGGACCACCGGAACTAACTAACCGAGACTGATATCCAATCCTGCACAGGTCGTTAGGTCGGAAACATCCGAGATCCTTACGTAGTGTTGTCCTTTGGATCAAGTCTCAGGTTTAGTAGTAATTATTAGCAGCAAAAGCCCAAAAGGGAAGAAAAAAACATCCTCCTCCCACAACACTCCATGCACTCAAGTCGAAGGAACCTGATTATAAAATATATCCTCCTTTCCCGCCATCCTTTGTATCCTAAAATCGTCCATCTCAGGGAAAGTATTTTAACTCCTCTCGTTCGTTTCATTGCAAACTGGAATGAGTGGTGCCGGCGGGGATTGCAAAAAGATATTAGTGTTCTTTTTCCCTACTCCATCAATTAGTGTCCAGCGCGAGTGTCACTGGGTCACGTCACGTCATTCGCTTCATGTGTCATGGAGCTTATATACACTTCACTGTCCACCGCCCTGGAAAAATCCTCTCGGGGCTGTAATAATATTAGTGACACCGCGCCACGGCATAAAATCTAATGGAATCTTTTCCCCAGCGATCCCGATCTTTTCTATTGGTTCGCTGATCCCCGCTTGAGTACTCAGTCAGTGGACTTGAGTCTAAGAGAGGATTTTAAGTAGAAAAAAGCATTTTTAGATTGTCACTTACCTGTTTATTTCCTGGTCGATAGGAATCCTCCGTCTCCAGTCCACGACTCCCTTTCCGTCTGGATGAAGATGGGAGTCCAGGGTCAGGGGCTGGTGGAAGGCAAGCAGAGCCTGAGGATGCTGCAGCGGCGGCTGCAGCTGCTGCATGATGTGGTGGTCTCAAGGGCTGGGCTTGGGCAAATGGATGATTGGAATGTGAAGAGAAAGACAGGGTCGTTGGAGTTCCATAGTAATGGGAGCCACGCTGAGTCACGTCATTTTGACCCGCACCCCCGTCTGGGTCACGTTTCCCAGCAAAGATGAGATGGGTCCGGTAGCCGCGATGATCCCCATCCCCATCCTTATCTAAACCCCCAACAACCCCATTCTCAGACTTGTGTTTCCATTTATTGAACATCATATTCATCTTCTGCCCCTTCACAGCACCCTTCGGGGCTGGACCGATTCGTAAGGGAATCACTTCGAAATTTTAACTGCGCGCTGTACGCGCTCCTACCTCACTCTGTCAATTTCCGGCAAATTCGTCGCCGGAAAGTCAAGGGAAGACAATTAAATCCGAAATCAATCCGACTTCGGATAATATTTAGATGAATATTTGCGTGGATTTACTTACATGTTAATATTGTATGTATGTGTATGTAAATTGGACGGATTTTACTCAGAATTTAAAAAATAAATAATGTATTTGTAATGTATTTGTACGGAGCCTGGAAACGTGGTGTTGTTCCCGGGTGAAATTTGAAGTCAACTCTGAGGTGACTGACGAAGCACGGAGGATAATTTAACCCAACGCAACTACTTACTTCAAGCCGCACTTGGTTTTTTGATGCGTCGCGTGTCTGTGGGGAAGTGCGAAGGAGTTCCAAAAAATCCGAGGAACAGAAATAGACGAGGACAATGTCACTTGGGTTGATAGCGCGACCCTCCGACTCATTATTTATCCATCCACCTAATGTGGGCTAAGTCATTATCGCTCCAAGCATTTAATTTGATACAACCTCCACGACATGGACTCCCCCTTCCCATTTCCCTTGTCTTAACAACGGATTTTGGGTTTTGCCAAAAAAAAAAATCTCCGACATCTCGTGCACTTCCCACTACAGGACATGAAGTGAGAAAGGCAAGGCAAGGCGTGCCTGGAGTTGATTTATAAGAATGTTATTGCGCTCACCCGAGTGGACTGCTTGGAGACCTGTCGCTTCCTACGAAACGACGTATATCCAATCTGGGACTTAAATGCGGAAGTTAATGGAGTAATGTATGTTAAACATGCCTTAAAGTTCACTGGCCCCCTTTCCCGTCGTTATTTACTAGGATTTATATTTTCTTCCATCTTGCCAAATATTTGCTACTACTACTTTTCTCTGCGCCCTCATTAATTTCCCACTCCCAGCCAGTCCACCGTCACAACCACTTCAACATATTCATTAAACCTCAACAAAATGGAGAAATATAATAATTTTTGAAAAATGATAATTAAACTAACAAATTGTTGGACATTTGCTAAGCTCCACTTTAATCCGAATGGGACTTGTTGACATTCATCATTAGGAAGTTAGTTGATGGTGGGCTAGGAGCGGCTCTTATTTCCCTTTCCTCATGTTCAGCTGGGCGGATAATAAAGAAATAAATGTGAAAGTGTAGATGAAAGCGAAAGCAGAGTGGGCCATTACCGACGGCCTAATTAACTTCATGCTCGGTGGGAGATGACTACTTTTCTTTCAGTTTTAATTAGGACGGAAATTTCATCCCCCCTTCCTGGACAGGACACAATAATAATGCAGGGCTGACATTATTTCTTCGTTTTGAGAGAGAATCCATTAATTCTCCTTCTGTTGTGTACGCAGATCCCTCACGCTTTGAGCATAAAATATAAGGATACAAGTACAAATGGGTGGCCGGATTATGGGACGGACAGAGAAAATCGAGTGAGAAATCTCAGTCGCAATTTTTCAAGGGAAAAGAAGGATCCTTGGGTTTCAGGACAGAAACATGTGCTTCAGATTTCCTGTTCTGGATTCAATAAATTAGGTTGGATGGCGCACGGAGGGGAACTAATTAAAAGCCGTGAGAAATTATTTTTTTTGTGGTTGGTCTCCAGGAGAGGGGGAGGAAAAAAACAAATTGATCCCGGTGGATATCAGAGGCTTGAATAAGAAATGGGCATTTCCACTCACCCTCATCTCCAAACATTGAAGAAGGAATTCGTCTTGTGTTTTTAACGATGCCAGGATGAAGGAGAAAGTCATTTCTTGGATTCCCACTCCAAAGAAACTAATGTCGGGGGCCGAAGGACATGCAGAGAAATACCACGTTCCGTCGGGGAAGGAAAAGATAGGACAAATGCATGACATTTCCACAATACTGCTCCCCCACCGACTCTCCGCAATTTGGAGAAAGATGGAATTTTTGTGAAATCGTCCAAGGCTCCTTAGGAAAGGTAAAGCTCAAGGCAAATGCCCGGAAAAGATAAGACCTTCCTACGTGTACCTTACATGCTTTGGCCCAAGTTCTTCCGAATACATGGTTATTTATGCACAGTTCCATGACATTTGACACTCCTACTGCTTTTATTAACTCAGCATGCATGGTTTTCCATATCTGCGGGGGTAGAAACGATTTGTGCTCCCTGTTCCTCTCTTATTTCATGTTGTACTCTTTTTTACGGCCGGACTGGGGTGTACTATTATCCAACATTTTCCACACGCCCAAATTCCTTCATGCACTTTGACAGGAAAGATTTTTATAAAATATTTGTAAGACGGGAGAAACTTACGCCAGGCGGATGACGACGCCTGCACTCGCATTGCAAAAATTGTGGACAAGCTCATTTTAGTCAAGGTTGATGGAAGGTGGTGTAAAGGAGGGCTTGGCTTTTAAATCCAATTCCGTGGGCCCAAGCCTACGGGAATACGACTTTGAAATCCCTTTAAAATGTAATATTCCACACCGGATCCCTTTAATTTCAAAGGGCGGAAGGGGGGAAAGAAGTTATCGCCGTAAATCTTGGCGGCCGTGGGTGCCAAGGAAGCACAATGCACTGATTCTCGTCACGTCAACTTCATTCTCAAGGTGGCATATTTACGACCTGACTTTGTGGTGGTACGTTGTATGACCCAAAACCTCCCAAATGATTTATATTAAATTAAACTTTCACGGGATACCCGGAGACAGGCGGACAGTGTCAACACTCACGAGGATTTACAAATGATTCTTTTCAGTCAGCGACGGATGTTGTATTTAAAAATATCGAGCAGGTACGGAAAATCTAAAGCATCAAAATAGAATCAAGACAAGAGGCCTTGACAAGCGGACGGCTTAAATGACTCCCACAGCCCTTGTCAGGAGCGGATTATCAGCTTCCCTGTGGAAAGGGGATCGGGAAAGGAAATCCTTCGAATGAGTAAAAGGAGGAATCCATGCCAGAGTTTGCATCATGTGTGTGTGTGTGTGAATATCAATGTTGGATAGGAGGAGAGGCCGTAAACAAACATATTTAGACAAGGTTTGAAGTCCTGCCAATGAAATGAGTGAGTCATTCCCTAATCCCCTCATCACTACAATCTTTCTCGTATCATTCTTGTATGCTATGCAAGGTCTAGATTTTCTAATTACGACGGATTGTCGGAAGATGAATCTCATTTGAATAAATGTATAAATATATACAGTTTTCCAATTCCCTGGAACTGAGAGGCATCTGGAAGTTCATTTTCTGGTTTTATAAAAATAGATATTACAGTGGATCAGTTTGAAAGCAGAAACACGGACTGATGGGCATCAAAGCAATTTTAGATTAGGCCGTCAATCAATCAAAATCCAGGTGATCCCTGGTGCCTGCCATCCGAGTCAGTAAGCCTGAGCACGGGGTTCCTTAGAAATTCAAATGGAATTGAAAGATCCGAATATATTTACTTCCAGTGAATCTCTGTTCAAATATTTATAGGTCCAGGTGTCATTCCCTATTCTGAAGGAACGGAAGGGATTTGAAAGTATGCTCCACGGTTATGACGTCCACTGGACTTAAATCGGTTTGAAAAAAGACGGGATTCCCTGGACCCGGCCATACATACATCCACTATGCACCTTCCCTGCCTTAGAAGCATATCCACATGAAGGGAGCTGTGAGCTGGATAAATATAGAGCCTAATGTGATGAGCTGAGAAATCGTAAACGGAGAAAGCATGCTATAAAACAAAGCCCGCTCCCTGCCTTCCTCCTCATGTTCTCCGTCTTCCATCAAGAATCGTAAAGTCTCACACCCATCAGTCCATTAGGTTTCAATCCTACGCCGCCCTTACATCCCATCCCTTCTCCGCACCATACAACCCAATCAAATATTTGCACATATATTTTTGCAATGGCAGTGGTGGTTGAAAGTAAAGAAGAGGAGATGTAGAGTAGGGGAAAGATTGGACTGTTGATTTAAGGGAAGACTTCAGTTCTCATCAGACGACTACCTGAACGAAGCAAATAGCACAGCAGACTGTGTGCTGTGGCAGGAAACGATAGCAAAGTATTTATGACTCGTCATGTTCCTTCCTCTCATTATGAAACTGTCAAAGGGACGGAGCCGCCGCCTTTGAAGTGAAAGCTGATGGCACATGGTCCTTTCAATTCGGAGTGGATTCAAAGGAACATGGGTGAGCAGAGCCATGGTGACTTTCCTCCACTCCTGTACCCCTCATCATCTTTACATCGTTATCTCTCCACCTAAGATCACACGGTCCTTTCTCATCTCACCTTCTCCGATCCACATAACTTTTGTTCTTTCTCAAGTTGTTCATTCGAAACCAAGATGATTGTCTTTCAAGGCTCGTGTCTGAACAACCACAACAAACCACGGTTGAGGGCAAACTTTGATATTTTCACTACCACAATACGTCAATTTAAATTCAAAGTGGATTTGGTTTACTAATATGTACTGCTTTTGGTATAAATCAACTCCTACCTTTTAGTCTACAGTAGACACAGTCTACTGACTATCAAGCACCAAGCCTAGGAAACTAATGAATTATTTGGAAATGGAAGTTTATGACTTTTGAAATGAAATAAAGATTTAATTGTAAATAAATAACTTTTTACACAAGGAATCAACCTATAAAACCGAATTTGATTTGAGCTGTGCTGTGTGTGTGCTAGTTCTGGGGGAGTGGTTAAGGCAAAGGGAGTTAGTTAGTTATGTGCAGTGCAGTGTACAAACAGAAAAGTCTTTTGGAATTGCCTATCATTATTTAATTGCGGGATATTTGTTTATTGCTTACACGTTTATTTGCTCAGCCTATTTTCAGAGCGCACTGTAATGTTTACAGAATTGATTCGCATATGGCTACCCTGCAATTTATTTTATCATCTCATTCAAATGAGAAATTGGTATTTGTTCTTTAGTTTAACCGATTTTCAAAGCAGTAGCCTACATGCTTATGCACTTAAACGTTGTTTAAACAGGTAACTTAAACGGTGATTAAAGAAATAATCTTTTTGTTTCAAATAATATGTCATAACGAAGTTGATCAGTGACAGAATCAACCCCGGCCGAACGCACCAGGCTCCGGTCCGAACAATTCGAAATAATATAATCGAACGTCAGTCTTTAGTTTTACAGCAGGCCAGCCTAATAAACGTGTTGATTGCATTATTTCTAAAATTATAGTACTTTAAGCGAGAATATAATTTGAAATTCTGAAAATGCTCATTCTATCAACTATTCTAAGGCTTGCTGATTTGTTCAGAGGTATGAACCTTGTATTAAATATAATCTGCCCTATGCTTCTACATGTTACACTAAAGTTTTTTAACTGAACAAAACATTTTAGAAATTGAATGAAATTACGACATCGAAGCAGAGGTAATAAAAATGAAACTGAAAAACAAAGCGTGAATTTTATTCGGCGGTTTCTGGCGGTGACACAATTTGGAGAAGTTTTGTCTCCAGCAGTGGAACAAGTTGACCACAGCCGACATGGGGCTTTGAATACTAAGTTGTGGGATGGAAGTGTGTTATGTGTCTGAGGAACATGTGTTGATTTGTCCCCATGCAGGAAATCTGTGAGGACTGCACTTATTCACTGGGGAAAACCTTCACTCGCTCCCATGTTCCTGTCACTCAGACGGAGGAAACACGGATATTTTTCATTTGACTTTCCTTGCATCTGGCTTCAAACTCTGCTCAAATCCAAGCGTCTGGCAACCGTCTACACCCAACTATCCAGTTTGATTTATTTATCATGTATTTCTATTTGTATTACTCTGTTTAGTTAAAATTGGGACGCAAAATGACAGAAAAGAAAGCTGCTCCACATAAAAAGAACTATGCTCCTTGTCTGCACAATTGTCATGCCATCCAAAGGATCCATCCATAACTAAATTCCACCAATCATACTGCTATTAAAGACAGTAAATCAATAGCATAATACCATGTTATGCAAGACGTGGGCTCCGAAAATACCACTTAGCACCGTCTTGTGGTTGCATATTTCTAATACAAATGAAACGACCTTGAGGCACTAACTTTGCTTCTTTCCCCAGTGAACTTGGAGATTTGCAAATAATTCAACTTTACGTGTGATAATTATGAACAGTAGACAATTTCCTCACTGAATATATAAGTAATGGGAGAGGATTGTAAAATAAAAAGGAAACCCGGTCGGTATGGTACTCGTCTACGCATTAAATGATATTCCTAAATAAATAATCCAAACCATTTTTCTATCTTCGAAACTTTCTTTATAAGTGGGCCGGGCAAGGCTTGGTCCATTAACTCCTGCATCGATTGCCATAAATCATAATTCTGACTGATACTCACATTGGTCTTTGATTTCGAGGGAATACGGCCTAAGAATGAACAATCTTCACGGATTATTTAACTTCCATAGCGGCTACTCAAATTCCTAGTAAAATTTGGCAAAGTCAAAATAATATGATCGATGAGTCTGGTGAATTTCAGGCAGCACATATCAAGCATAATGGCCCTGGGGCTAAACTAACCTAACTCTTCCAGAATAATGATGCCTCGCTATTTTTTGCAAAGAGTCGTAATTTCTTGTTAATGTTTGATCATGGGCTGAATTTTTGCAATAAAAACTCATACACGCACAAAAACCTACATTCCGTATTGCAGGCGTAACTTTTTCTGCATTCTCAAACGCATCCCTTGGTTTGAGTATGGAGCAGTAATGGGTAAGATATGCATCATTAAGTCAGTTTCCGGTTAAAAAAATCATATAACCCTATCAAATTCTCCTTTCAACCTGCTCTTTACTTGCAAAGTTTCAAAGTTAATTTTATATTAAGAAGTAAATCCTTAGTTCATACCATGATTTGCATTTGAAACGTGTTAAATCGAACATAGTTCAAACTCCTTGACATCATTCAAAAGAAAGCCATCAAGAAAGGAAGTGTGGGTTGGGATTAAGTGGTCCTAATCCTAATGGTTCTCCTCTCTTACAAAGGATAAAGAGCTTGAAGCAAGTCCCATGATCCTTCACACTGTGAAGGAAAAGGAGGGAAAGTAAGGATTGGAATGAATCATGATGCATATTAAACTTAAACTTCATTTTATATTGCCAACCATGAGTTTAGCGACTGGGGAAGAGTCGTAGTGTATCCCAAATATGTATTTTGCATCATCAAGTCTGTGTCTCAAAAGGACCAGACTTCATCTTCACATCAAGTCAAGCCTGCACTTGTATTCTCCGACCTCAAATCCATCTCCTCGACCAGAACTGACTCAGTCAGTCCCTGAAATTGTTTCCGGACTGCTTCTAACGTGGCACCATATCATTTGGAATGACTTCACCCTCCAGTCCCAAAATTAAAATTGTGTGAACCAGCAGGACGGGAGGACCAAATGTCTACTACCTTCCTTTCATCCAACCAACCCACCCAGTCCAACGCCCAGCCCAGTTCCCAAACGAAGCCTTTATTTCCCAACGTGTGCGGCAACAGACAAAACATTTCCCCCAGTTGCATGAGCTGAGAACATGGTTCATTTTAAGGCTGGAGCTATTATTCTATTTTATTGCTTTGTGTCGATGATGGACCATCAGGAATTGCTTTCTACCTTCCTTCCTTCCTACACAACTCGTCCTTCTCAACTAAACCTAATCGCTTCCAGACATATAATCATTTTTATTCGAAACTCTCGTGTCAAATGTGAAAGACATGCAATAGGGAATTATGTCTGGAGAATCAAATTGAAGGCCTTCAATCAAATTGCTCCACTTTTGGCTATTCCCAAGGAATTCAAGGAATTAATGTATCATGTATGTGGATGTATCTGCCATCTGCGTGATCGGTTTGGGCTAAAAGTGGATTTCTAACCTTTGGCAAGGTGGTCGTGTTGCTGTTTACTGCAAGGATACATAATGTACATGGGAACATTTGTTGCACTTCTCATTTGCATATTATGCTACAGAATTGCAAAATATCTCATTTTCCGTCAAAATACATTCAAGGCATCTAGTAAAAAGTGATTTTGTTGAAAAAGAGTGTTTTTGTGGGTTAAATAAGTTTCCTTTACATAGTTATGGGATGGGAACAGAGGGAGAATAAGAAGTGTGGCTTTTACAACCCTCATCTAAATCATCATGGCCATTTTCTGGTGTAACTGGTGATTAGGAGTCCACTGATTGTTCTCCTCAGAGGAGAATTTACTGGGTGGAGTGAACGGGAGAGCATCATAGAACACGGTCCTTAGTTACCTTATGATTCATAAAATTTTCTCTCAGCTGAGGTGGAGTGGGTCTTGAGCTAATATAATAAAGGAACTCACTTGGGAAACCAGAGGGCAAACAATGTTCGCCCGGAGTAGCCGTACAAAGGAGAAGAGGAGTAAAAATGTGAACCAGTTTATTCGCACGACTCGACATCTCAATGAAACTCGGGTAGGACCAGAGGGTGTGGACGACACTTTATTTTAAGATTCCAAACAGACACCTCATTAATATGTACGACAACTTGAGATTTAATTCGAAGACAGTTTACTCCGCTGACTCCGTCCCTCCACCCCATCCCCTTTTGTTAACCCATGGATTAATGCACAACTGATCCCCAACTTTCTCCATCTCCTTCCTTCTTAGCGAGACGAAATGTGACAAGAAAAAACACTTTTGGAAACAGAAATCCATCCTGTTTAGTATTTATTACCCAGGGATCTTCAAACCATAGTCCTCGTTCCTCGAGGGGAGAGGGTGGGCTACGAAGGACAAAATTATTCCTTCGCTCTTCCTAAAACAACGTATTTCGGTGTCTGAGAATGGAATTCTCAATTGTTTTCTCTGAGCTGGGCCCTCAGTCACCCACGGACGCCCTTGTTAAGGAATTTAACCAGGGGTTTGTGCCAGGAGGAAACTCCCGTTTTTTGGCGACAATCTCCATCCTTCCAAAGACTACTTTTACAACTTCATTTACATCAATACCCAGTCATTTGCATATTTAGAGTCCATGATTACTGGGTTCTTAACCGAATCAGAGTTAAAGAATTGAGTGGATGCTTTCTCCCACACTATTAGTCCTCACCCGCAGGACTTTACAATGTGTTTCCTTACAAAGGATCATGAGAAGGGAAGTTGCTCACACGCAATGCAAAGATTATGATACGGAATACACGTAGAAATCTAAATCTACGCATTGTTTCACGTGTGTGTTGAAATCCTAGCCCCGAATTCCATGTGAAACAGAACTGGCCCACATAGGGAGCACTACAAAGTCTAAACTTTTCTGTTCCTCAACACACAAAATGTCCAGGAATGCCAGGGTGGTTTGATGTGGGAATTTTTTGGGAAGGTAGACGGAATGTGCCTCACAATCCATACACGTACATATTTTATTGAAAATTAAATAATGAAAATGCGGGGACTCCCGTAACCTTCAGTGTAGTTGAGTCAAGCGTGACATTTCCCCACCTCGCATTTCATGGAATTGACCAGGTGCTTTCGAAGTTTAGGGAATCGAGTACAAATGGATTGTGGAATTAAAGGAAATAGTACAAAAAAGTAGGAATTATTGGAAAAGAGTGAGGAATGCGGGTTGAGAATGAGAAATGCGGGACGTGCTCACCCTTAGCCGGATTTAAGAAGAGGATTTTGAGTGACTCTGTGATTGATGCCCCATATCATTGACATGGCACCCTTACACCAGTAGATCTTTAAGGATGGATTTAAATGTCAAGTGAGTTGAGAGGAAATTGGAAAAGAGCTCTTTCTTTTTCAAAGGTTATTTCTCTCAGTTTAAGTTCCCCGACTCAGGAGTTTCCTCGACAATTTATGTGCTTCAAATAGACGACTTGGAAGCAAGGGGGAGTTGTTCAATATAAAATGCAATTACACTAAATGTGGCTCATTTTGAAGGGGGAAAGGGGAAGCACGTGTGGTTTGGATGGCAAAGTATTTAAAGTAATGGTTGGCGCACGGAAGGAGAATGCCTGACAAGATTCGGACGGAAATTGACAGAGCGAGACGAAGAATGATAAGGAGAAAAGACAACAAAGTTGAATTACCTCGCGATCGTTGAATTCTCATCTTCCAAGGGAAAGCAATGTGTGTGTGTTATGGTGGGGCGCAGATCAGGACATGATGATAAGCACTAGTAGAAACGAAAAGAAGTTGTTGCTTTGGACCCAGACAGCTGAGAATTGTAATGAGCGGATGATTACGGGTCGAGTTGTTAGGAATAGGGTTTCTGAAGAAGAAGAATAAAAGGGGAAAAGTTAATAGGTTAAAAAGTTGGTGGATCCCTCCCTACTTGTTGGCTACATGTACAGGTGGAAGATATTTATATTCTTGAAAGTAAAGGCATGCATGTGGAGGAAAAGGTGGGTTTTTTAGGAGAGGTTCTGTTGGGTACTCGCTCGGTGACTCAAGTGAATTCCTTCGTCCACGTTGTTTCCCCTATATACCCCCGTCCTCGCTTTCACTTTGCCACGCTCAAACATTATTTTGCAAAGGAACGGGGCGCAAAAGCCCTTTTCCGGTGTAGAGCCTGCGCCTGTTCTCTAAATTGATCACTCGTTCCACAAGACCCAGGCCTTTCCCAGGCTACTACACTTTTTCCCCTTAACCTGTTCGTCCAAAAACTCCGCCTCGGCATGTCCTGTCTCCTGTGGTTTGGACTAGAATGCATCTTTCTGTAATATACTTTGTTTTTCCATGTACGGCCCTCCCCATGTTTTCTTTGAGTTAGTTAGCTTTTGACTTGACGAGGAAAAAGTGAAAGCATTTATATTCGGAACGGATCTCCCCATCCTTCTCTTCCCCACATACACCCAACATTCACACTTACATTCCATTAGTACATTACATTATGGGTTCTGCTACATTGAATTATTTATTTATTCTTCAGCGTTTGCTTCCAGCATTTGAAGCGTTCCCCCTCCCTCCAATGGTTGAAACATATCAATAATCCTAATTGAACCGTTGCATGTCGACTGATTGCTTTATCAGTTCACCACAACCAACTCCCCGCCTTTTCATCCCCACTCAAATTGTGCATTGTCAAAACTATTCCTCTCATCTTCATGTCATGCATACATTCATTTCATTCCCCCTTCTCAGCTGTCAGACTCTGTAACCCGATTTACCTCCCCCATGAATCCCTCACTTATGCAAAGATTAAATCCAAATACTACATCCTCAACTGTCAACATAGTACTAGCACACTTATTGTATCCTCAGCCAAACAATCTAAATAAAATTTGCATTTCTGCGTGCGTCTAATGTGGCTTCGCTATTTTGCACATTCTGACTTTACTTTCCACCGCCGCCTGGAAGCAGAAGTTTTAATAGTTTCCTCCAAGGGCTCCCATTTCATAATAAAAATATTATACAGGACTAGTTACCCGAGTTTAACAACTAATGGAATCAAATTTAATGTCTCAATTTTACTCAACAATAAACGAAGCTAGGCCATAGACTGGAATCAAGGAAATTAAATATTGGACTGTCAAAATATAATGTGAAAGGATCTGCCTACGTGCTTTACCTTGCGGACTTAATAATACGGAACAGAAATTTTCCTTCATTCCTATTCCTCGGTTTTAGATTTAACTACAGTCTAGGGAATTGCCGAGTCAAATACGCCTTGGTTTCTGGAGTTACTATCAGCTCAGTTCTCCTGCAATCCGCGACGGGACAATTCCCTCGCTTCTTCCTTGGAAAAATCCCCGACTTAAAATTTGTCTAAAACATTGCTTCCCTCTCCAAATTGGTTCCTGGGATATAACTTTACAAGGAAACACATTTTGAATTATGACGTGTTGCGTACGTGGAGTAGGGGAGTTGTTGTGATAAAGTAAGGTGGATGGCACGAAATTTCATGGGGCGCCGAAACGCGATTAGGAAAATTTACATGATTTATCTGTCGGTGTAAACAAGTGGTTTCGGCATATAATTTGGAAGCTACATGCAAATCGATAAATTCTTCTCCTTTGGCATGAATGTTATGAGGCTTGGCCAAGTATTTCAGAGCACAATTACGAAAATTGTTTCACATCATTAATCACAGGAGCCAAGAGTTTAATAGCATCCTTTCTGCAGATGGAATTCATTAAGCTTGAAGCCGTAATCTTGCTCCTGTCCAACGAATAACATTTCCGGCACACAGTTGAACCCGATTTATAAAACACCGTCAATTATTCAAGAAATTTAACACTGTTGATTAAGTGTTTTAAATAATTAATTACAAGCCGAACACCTGGTAATTTGTCGAGCAGATCTAATGAAGGCAATAATTGAGTCGAAGTCAAATTAGTTGTTTGATGTTTAACGACAGATTAAACAAGAGCGCTTCCAATTTACTGCACCGAGATCAAAGGGCACCGGATTGTATAGATTGACACAGTAGCAGAAATAGCACTCGTGCTAGTTTCAATTTCTTATAAACATGTTTTGGATCAGGTTTGAATCTGGCAATCTACTTATGGCTAAGGGTTTTATCAAAATAGAAATTAAAGCTGGCGATTCTAGAATTTGGAATGTTAGGAATCACGGTTGTATAGTCTTATCATCATTACAATTCTGGCACCACTAATCTCTAAAATCTGCACACGCAAAGGCTGGGCGGACATAGAGAAGATGACTCGCTCTCCTTTCTGCATGTAGCTTTGTTAAGGTCAATCATTGCCCTAAGAAGAATGGCATATCACATATCACGCATTCTCCATGTTAGCTAGGAAAAAGTTCTAATTCAGAGGTCAAAGGTCGAGGTCAACTTGTGACCTCAAGGAAATTTCTCAGCACAACCTCCTAAGAACAATGACATGTCTCATCCCATGCTTCTCCTCCAGTTTAGCGGAGGTCAATCCTCTAACTCAGAGGTCACAGGTCAGATCAACTTGTGACCTTGCCCACGGAATGACCCCTGACCCCTTGAACATTTTAGCTCCCATGCTCCAAAATCGATTCAGTGGTTTCGGAGGAGAAAGAAGACAGACAGACAAACATTCCACTTTAGTTAGTATATATGTACGTGATATATGTATGTATGATAGTAAGTAAGATACATGGCATATGCATTAATTTTTGACCAACGAATGCTTTTTTATATAACTAAACGTAACAGTCATTATTTGATCAAAAGTCGACAACGTTGTCATAAAAAAATGATAGTATTCTTAGAATAGACCTAACCTAGAATACTATTCTATATAACGTCCACGTTATTTATGAGTTCATGTAAATTAATAATGTGGCCATCAAGCTCGGCTTTGGGATAATTGTAAAAGCCCTAAATTACTACTGGCATTGCGACCCACTCGTTTTTAGCTTTAAAATTACCTATTACACTTAAAGCTCCTAGCCTTTCAGCGGGACAAGTTAATGTTATTCGTTTCAAGTTTTTCCATGACCCAGTTCCATGCTAATGTAGAGTATCAATAGACTAACCGATATCTTTAATTATGATCAAGACATTACTGTGAGAGTGACAGACAAAGATAATATTCTGCCATTCTCTTTTTTTCTTTACAAAATTCCAAATATCAAGGGGAGTTATCAATAAATGGTTATTCAAACTTTCCAAATGAATACGGACAAACGACAGTTGTGTCGTTTTTGTCACAGCTTGTCAGTGTCAATGTTGATAAACGAAAATAAACGAATGTACCCATTGAAGTATAGTAAATTTCTGAACTTTTCTTGATAACCAGATAAGATGGCAAGTACTCGTGCGTAATCAAGAATACTCTTTCTTTTTTATGAACTCAAGACTGATAATTAAGGACGTACCTTTTAAAGGGGAAGTACAAGACCTACTTTATATCGTCAAGCCATGCGATGCGAATCTTTCAATTGAATTTCTCAATTTCAAAATTAATTTTTGTATAAAATGGATTGGGCACATTCCCGAACGCTCATAACTATAAAACTGATACGAGATCTTGATAGTATTTACTTAATTATTTGTGAGAATTCAAAAAATTGGAGAGCACATCCGCATCACGTGAAATCCACCTCTTCCAATTTTGTGAACCCCTGGATAGATGCTGAGTCATTTGAATTGTTTTTCCCCCGCACTTTCACTTTTGTTTTCAGAATGGAAATGGATGCACTCAACTTGGTTTTAATAAAAATGTACGCCAGGAGCCCATCCCTGACACTCCATAAAACTGAGAAGAAAGGTTTAAAAGATAAAGTCTTTCCGGCACGGAGTGAAAGGCGGCGTAGATGGCTAATGGGTTTTTGACATTCATGACAACATGATGAGCCCGATAATAAGTAGCCGGAGTAGAGGAGGGGAAGAAATGAATGTTTAGTGGGTTCTCCCTCTCCCAGGTGCTAATAGCACCTTGAAAATCCATTTGAACAAATTATCCTCCTCTTTGTACTTTAGCTAGCGAGAGTATTTGATTTAATAGTGGACGATGGGATCTCGCTGGAGTGCGAGATCCCATCACCAATCCACCCAGGATACACAATCATAATCCAAGCTGGAAGGCTAATTCTGTGGCGGAGTTACAAGAGTGAGGGACATTCGCTTGGAATTACATGGATGCTCGCTTTGTGTTTTATAGTCAACAACCCCCAGGCATTCCGAAGAGCCATAATCTCTCTCCCAATTCCTTATGAGCCCTGCCGTTAAAGCTAAGCACTACAACGATAAAAAGACAAAAGACGGACGTCAGAAGTTCTATTCGGGTGCCTCCATACGTCATCTCGGATTAATTGGATTGTTTTGATTATAGTGAAACATGGGAAAAGTTTTTCTTGTTGAAGGTTCGTTCCCTGGCGCCTCCTTTTCAAAAACATATGTTAATACACAAATTAGACTGGGAACCAAAGAAACGGCATTCTCCTGGATTCGGGGAAAGGAAATAGTCAAGAGGGGCAGTTCTGACGGAGGGAAGTTTCCCTGGAAAACGAATGTTGGAAGCCACACATTTCTGAGTCCGACAAAAGGACCCTTTAAAGAACGTGTGGCTGGAGGGTGGTTCCTCCGCTTGGATTCACTTCCGCAATTTAGATGACAGGGTTTGTTGGGTACGCTTGCATTTCCTTTTTAGATTTAACAAACAAAGCATTCTCTTTCATTTAGCACGAAGCTGGATTGGGTGTCCGGCCTTTGTGAAATATTTCGATTTACGCGTTCAAAAGATCAAAGCCTACTTGTTTGCTTCCGCCATTCAAGTATTAATTCACTAAGTTCTCATTATTTATTATGCTGGTATGGTTTAGTACTCAAATAGTATGTGCATGGCTTTCAAACATGAAATTATGCATGTTTATTAGAATCTAACAACGTTAATTTTGGTCGTGGGTGAAAGCAGCCAACCCAATCCAAGATTAGAGAATAATTCGCTGATGCAAATTTAGGTTGGTGTCACGGATAGAATTGCTGATTACAAAATGAGTTTAGGGTGTTGGGGGAGTGGGACGAGAAAGAAAATTGTTGATGCGGTGTATTTATTTTATCACAGAGCCCGCAGCTGTATCATCACTATCTGCTCCTCCTGCACTGGTTCATAATTTCTCTTGCCTTGGCATCGTGAGCAACTTGCAATCTCTCCAAGAAAGGATACTTAAGCATCTTACCTGAATTTAGGCAATTTGGACATCCTTCCACGCCCAGACCCACTTCCCGTCTTGATTATAATCTCAGTTTGTAACCTTGCCAAAAATTTCCCAATATTATGGACATGAAAATTTAGGTTGTCCAATATTAGCTTATGTTCTTAATGATATGTAATTTCCGCCCACCTTTTATTACACATTATTATTGTTGAAGTTGGCTCCTGTCCAACCTCACCCTTTTTGTCAGTCACATAACCTTTTATATTAAACCTATTTAGACGTACCAGGTTTGGAATACCTTTGGAGTTCAATAAATTTTCATGTGATGTAGTCATTTCTATTCGGCAGAAGAATTTGTTAAAAAATCACAAAGGAAAAAGATATGAAAGCGAAATAAAATGAATGAATCCTCAGAAGAACCGGAACATTTAATTTCATTCAATCTGACTATGAGTCAAAATGCACAAGAAGGGAAGTCATGCACTTGACGCATATAGCAATTTCAATATTGAAAACTTGGAATCGTCCAGGATTTTTCCCTGTTGAGAGATAGCAACAAAATAAATTGGGATTGTATTCATGACTGTAGTGGGAAGAGCATACAACTGTAGAAGAGACGAAGGAAAGTGACTTGAGTTGAAGTGAGTTTTCTCATTGATGCAATTTGTAGACACTCGCCTTTCGCACTCGTCAATTTTTTATTGGCCCTATAAAATTTTATTTCCAGGTGTTCCTCCGCCTTTCCCTTCCTCATCTGCGTTCTTTTATTTCTCCACTCGCACAAACCTCTGAATTTTGTTTCTTGTGTCCATGGCTTTCTTTCTGAAATATTTTATGCGAGCTAGGCTTAGTCCCCACACGTAAAATAGTGTATGAATGCAAACGTGTTGACTAACACAGATTTTATGGCCGGAAAACAACTGATCAAAGATTGCAGACCTGGGTCATCTCAAAATGACTTTCTTATTGCGATGTAGTACGCGCAATCATATCCTAACAAATACGTTATTGGGACCATAAATTCGAGTAAAAAGTCCACAGCTCAGACCAATTAAAACTCTAATCTACAGACTGATCATGAATTGGCTATATCAATAAGTAATATTCATTAGGTAATTAGGTGTAATTTTACCCGATAATACAGTTAGAAAATAGGAGGAGGGTTTAGAAAGTAGCAAAAAAAAATTTGGCAAAATAAAGCTTACTTGCAGTAAAGTTTTGTGCTGGTCCTCCTCTTGTTATATAATATAGATCAGAGTGGTTCTTCTATTGTCAGAGAAGAAAGGTAAATTACATTGTGGCACTAGCCCATGGCTAAATTAAATAGAAATTAAACTTGTAGGACATGCAACTCAATCTCATGTTTCCAGTTGATTTACTTTGCGTCTATAAAGTACCCTTATAATTTCAAGCAAAGGGGTAATAAATACTGAAAGGCAATAGGCAGCAATAAAGAAGGCTTTCAACTTTCATTATCACACACATAGAAGTTATATTGACTTGATTCTATCAGCCTCTTCATTTTACACAAACCGCCTGGCTAAGCATTATAAAAGAGCCTGAATCACCTTTGATGTCGAAAATGAATTCTAAAACTCAATATTTACTTTGTCCTGAAGGTTCAGAATCCGTTAAAGTGTAACAACGGTGAGCAGAGCTTTGAAAACCGAGTTTGTCCAACCCAGGACTTTCAAGTTCTTGTCATGCCGAAAACAAAAATTATAGCGTTATTACCAACATGAATTTAGTAATCGCAAGTTATGTCGTATTTTATGGTTTTGCCACACGTTTGTGTACAAGAAGTTTTACTTCAAAACTCAAGTTTTTATTTTTCCTGGAGGAATACATGCTTCGCTCTGTTCTTTGCTGTTGAAATTAGGTAACAAAAGTTATACGACGGGAGCACGATGTGATTCTACAAACATTATGATTCTATCCACTTCGAAAAGAGTCAAATGCACATTTTCTATCTGCCTTGCCCGACGAGAAAATCTTCGATGCCAATGCATTAATTATGTGTGTTGTATCACAATTTAAACTATTTCAAAAATTATAATTTTTTTTTTCTAGTTTATTTTGGCTCAATTCTGTGTGTTCGTGGCGTGGCATTAATATTAGTACTACACAAAATGATGAGAATTAAAAAATAAATTTTGTTCAATTAAATATGTAATCTTAATTACTTGACTCGTTAAAGTGATTCTTATTAAGAAAAGCGCTTCTCTGCTTTAGCAAATCTGCCAAATTTAGCACTTGGGTTTGGCTTAATAGAACTTGAAAAATCATGCAATTGAAGATGCTTGTGGAAATCATTAATAAAAGATAGCCAACCTAACCGAAAACTTTCTCGTGGATCTCATGAATTCCGGCAACTTGTAAAATATAACATTGCATTATAGTATTTGTTATTTTCTGGACATGAATGACAGAGTCTGTATTTACACTTTGAACACAATAGACATTCTGTATATTATTGACAACTATGCAAAATCTTAATGATGTTTACATAGCATATAGATTAAAAGATTGAAGGCTGGATTCACATATCTCCTCATGACGTTGGCAATGGAAGAAAAAGTCCTCAAAATGTTCCTCCCTCCAAACATCATTTTATTATATCATGAGTTTGCAGTCTTTTGGGTTGTACTGTGTGGAGAGGAAAATGAATTCCGCCTGTCGTCCAAAGTGTGAAAGCTAATCAATACATCGCACCTTTTCTTTCCTTGTAGTGAAAATAGATTTTGACTTCACCTCGAGAAGTCAACACAGTTTCCGTGTGTTTGTTCCAATATATAAGAAAGGAGAGACCGTAAGCCAAGCATGGGATTCCTGTGGGGAACAATAAAATATTTTCCTAAACTTTGAACTTCTGGAAAGGAAGTTTCAACCTGAACAAGCTCACAAAGAACTATGCAGAGGACAACACAAAACAAATCCCGGTATTAGAGTCCCCCTGTTCATAGAGCCCTGTCTTAGGTCTTCGAGGGAACTATTTTTGGAAGGACTCCGGAGTTCCACTCCAAATGTAAATTCGAAAGGACTTTTGCTTAATTAGTTATAGATTATATAAATTAAGATGATGCTATGAGGTCATGCAAAGTGTCATCTCAACTTCTTCCGTCAAAGTTGGAATTCTGCTTCCAATTAACATTTCTGGTTGAGGGATTGGAGCAAAGTTTTGCATCCTCCTCCGAAGTTTTGGCTTCTTAATTGAAAAGGAACTCCACTTGTAAATGGATGAAAGGAGACGAGCATGGGATAGACGGAATTCCCTCATCGTAATGGAGAAGTTGACTTACCAAGGTTTATAATTTTGATGACACGGAAGAAGACATCTTCCAAGACTAGGTTTTGCTTGGGACGCAGAGTACAGTGATACTTTATGAACGGATAGCATCCCGTCCTCAGGATGTGGTAATTATGTCCACCTTTAACTTCCCAATTAAAATGTGACCTTCCCCACTGATCATCCAGAACATCACTGTATTTGACGAAATAGGAGGTCCATGGAGGATGTTTTGCTTCCAGGTGGCAAGTCAAAACCTTCAAAACCAAAGGTAGAAGAAAATAAGAGTTTGCTTTGTGGAATAATATTAATTATTAAATACCTCTGAGGCACAAGGCTTGCCGGAGTAGCATCTTGCAAACAATAATGTGCGGTGAATAAAGGGTTTTCCTTTTGACCGAACACTGACTCCCACCGAAGGCAAAAAAATGATGGGCATCAAATTTATCTAAAAGTAACAAATAATTCATTATAAGTAAATTTGATCGTAATTTTGAGTTTACAATATCATCTAAGCTCCAAAATTTTATGTTGCAATGTTAAAATGCTTTAAACAGGCGACATAAGAATAGTTTTTTTAAATTCTGTGAAGCGTATTCTTCAAAATGAGATGGAAATCTGCAGGCTGAACATGAAGTAAATAAATATGCAAACGAATTCATGTAAACCAGTTCACGTAATTCAAATTCCCTGATTCGATAAGTTGTCCGTGACGCTTTGAATAACAATATTCCCGTCCCATTGGCCCTGCTTGAGTCAGTCCTGCGAAAGCAGTTAGATGGTTATTATTTCATTGGAATGGCCCACGACGGCATTCCCATCTCCTGTGATTTCCATCTTTACGTCTTCTGGGAGCTTTTGTCCAGAACATAATATTAAAGTGCTATATGTTCCCTTATCTTTACGATTGGAAGTTTATTGTATGCCTAAGTTTTAATTTGAGCTTGGACGTACTTGGACACTACATACGGCCACGGAAGTAGTCAGATTTGAGGAAAAGTAAAGCATCCGTGTATCTTCGAAAAGAATCGGTATGTGATGAGTTAAACAGGTATGTATTTCAAAAGCAAAAGAGTTGTTTCAAGTATGGTTGACAAAACCTCTTTACCTGTTATCTGTTCGTTATTGACTGGTAGATTAAATGAAAAGAATTTTAATTTGAAATCTCGAGTCCTCTTACAAAAAAAAATTGAATCGAAGTGTAAAAAAACCACGCTTTAAAATTGAAAAGGGAGAGTTTGAAGTTAAAATTTATGATCGATGATTTGAAAAAACGAGCAAATCATTGAGACCTTAGAAATTGAAATTGCATGCCCGACCAGCGAACCTCATGCTCAGCAAGGGCAGCAGCAGTAGTTAAAAACGGGCCAAAATCTGAAAGAGCATGACATTGTCCTGCACTGATCTGAGACTACATTTGTCCGAAGTAGCTTACTGCACCATTTCTGTACTGCTTACGAGCATCAGGTCAGGTAGTCTGTGCGGTTTCCTTTTGCGCTACGCTGCTCCGGAAAGTGTAAGACTCCCACAAACATGTAAAAGACAGGTTTGTGTGTAACTATCAAACTTTCGATAAAAGAAAGTGCTTACAAGAAAACAAATTAGGAGGACCGTAGATTTAATCTAGCGAAGGACTCGATCAATCAAGCACCAACCTCACGCATCGTCACTTTTATCAACGGGTAACATCAATCTCCATTTAATATCCGCAGTTCACAAAAGATATAAGAACTATGCGTGCTATTACATTTAGGCGAACGACATAAGATGGCATTTTTGTCTTATTTGTAAGATAGGATATTGGTGTAAAGCATCTGTATTGTTGTTTAAAGCGATTCTCAAGAACTATCCATGAGGACAGATTGTCATAAAAAACTTGAAACCTTGGAACGAATTGCATGTAAAGATGTAGTCATTTCTTCAATCGTCAACCCACTTCCAAACTTTGACACAGCCGTCGTCTCCAGCTGACAAGAGGACTCCGTTGCATGGATTCCAAACTACGCGATTCACATCTGCTTCATGTGCCTTCACAGAGCACACTGGCTCAAAAGTATCAACGCCATGTCCCTTGCCTTCTCTGAAAATCCGAATGTGATTATCGCCACCAGCAGTCGAAATTAAGCCATTCCGCTTGTTCCAAGAAACGTCGTAGATTGGGCGATTGTGGAACCCTGACAGTGTTGTTTTACAAGACCAGCCCAGTGGAGTAGAATCGGTTTTCGACCAGATTTTTACAGTACGGTCAGCTGAACAAGTTGCGAAACGATTCCCTTCCTTGTTGAATGAAACTCCCCAAACAGTTGACTCGTGTCCTTCCAAGGAGGCAGAGCATATCCAGTCTCCACCTTTTGTCTCTGGTCGGTACAATTTGATCGTATCGTCGTAGCTCACAGACACTAAAAGATTTTCCGTCGGGTGCCACGCAATTCGCTTCACGTCCTGTGTATGATTAGTGAGAATGCTTTCGCAGTCAATTTCATAGTCGTCTTTCCCAATTGACCTAAAAACAAAAAATAATTGAATATCATTATATTTATATCATTAGTCAGTGCCAAATTTCCTCATTTTGACAAGCTCTCGCTTAACACAAGCTAAATGTGTTATTAATATACCCGTCTATTGTTATTTGAGGATGCTATAATACCCTACCGAAAGTTCAGTATCGCAACCGATAACTGATAGTTGAATGCAACGAGTTTGCACTGTATATCCATGATTTCGTAGCTGAATTTGAATTGATCAAATAAATATGTTACTGATAATTATTTGCAACAATTATGACAAGCGTTCTGTGTCAAAAAGAATTAATGCAACACTTCTTCAGCGCTTATGTTTTATCGAATCCAAATCTATTTTACTTAAAGACTGATTCTGAGATCTTTAAGTTCTTAGAAAACTGACAGTACTCTAGTTGTTTGGAATTGCTTTATTTGATGGAACTTACCAAATCATCACAGCCTTGTCCCTGCCACAAGTTGCAATGAGTTTTCCGGAAGGCGACCAGGCAACGCTTTTAACTTCATTCTCATGACCTTCAATAGTTGTAATGCATTCATACGTTTTATTTCCTGTTTTCTCCCAAACAGAAACAGTTGAATCAAAACTAGATGCACCAATGAGTTTTCCATTCGGGGAGAATGCTACATCACGAACTGACTTCTTGTGGACATCATCCAATTGTGTAATTGCCGCCCAACCTTCTGTTTCCTTCAGTTTACTACTAATATTCTTCTTAGGATCCAGCCATGCCCACACCTTCACAATCTTGTCTTCTCCACAAGACGCAAATTGAGTCCCAGAAGCATTCCAAGCAACAGACCACACTTTCCCTTTGTGAGCCTCCAATGATTCAACCAAAGTCAGCATTTTGGAATGAAGAAGGCTGCTCAATTGATTACCTGTAATTCAAATGAAAAGATTAATTCGGTACCACAAATTTCATTCCGCAATAACAATCGTAACTGGAATCAGCATATTTAACGTGATACAGATATGAGAAATGGGAGTTGTACCTATCAATTCTTCTGGACCGAAGCAATCTTGACTTCATTATCACTTCCAACTGACTTCACTAAATAATATAACTCGCTTGCTTGCGTCGTACTACCACTAACACATTCAAATTAATTTTTTTTAAACCAAATTTATTAATCTCTGTTTTTCATCGAGAATTGCCGCTCGACACAGAATACACGATATAATTTGCTCTTGCTCACATAAATTTAACTAAGGGCTACTCAGGCGTACAACGTATTCGGGTTCAATTTCTTTAGCAGCTTAAAGGTTGTTAAACGATGAGTCTAATTAATATTGGAGTTTTCGCATATGCACCTTGAAAATGATTTCGAGACTTCAATTCAAACTTGGCAGTAGTCGCTATTTGTACCAACTGTGTCATTTTAAATCTCAAAGTCTAGCAATAGCAGTCTTTGTGCAAGTAAATTAAAATACATTCATTAATATCATACGTTTGGACTTGCCTTTTTTGTTTTTGGGTGTAATGTGTCGTTTGTTGCCTTGATTGACACTACAAATAGAAAAATTAGCTGGCAGACTAGGCTGATTCCAAATTGAAACTTAAAATATCTGATCCAATTCTCTTCTTCTTGAAGTAACAAAATCTCGGACGAACTTATTACATGAATAGTAATTGCCCAGCAATCGACGCCACGACCAAGATCTAACTTGTTCCAATAAATTCCCTTCCTTCCTATTCCTATAGAATATAACGTGCACCGCTTTGAATTTGAGTTTCCCTGGCGGAAGGATTGGATTTGTTTAGAAACCCAAAGACGTCGCTCAATTCATCCTTCTCTAATCTTCACTTTATTTCTCATCTTCGTTTCCTTTCCAGTTCATTTGCGTGTCTTCGGCCTCGTCGTGGCCTTGTTTGGCCTCAGATGCAATCCCGTGAAATAACTTCCCCTGTCCTCACTCGCACTCGCACTCTCCAATTAAACTTTTCTGCTTCGTATAAGGTAATAAGGTCATTTATTATCCAGTTCAGTTTTCTAATTTCCGTGGGGTACGTTAAACAGCATTGCATTTGTGACCTTTACTTTACGAATTCATGATTGCGCAAATGGCAAATGAGTTAGTTATTGGCCTATGAGATGCTCGTTGGCTCGATTAGTAATAGCGCTTATTTATAATATCAGTAATCGTAAGTTCTTGGCAATTGGTTTATTTTTATTTATTTGTTAAATTAGGCAGTGAGTTTAAGTGCGTATTGGGTTTTAAACAATGCATTTGCCTGGTTAATTTAAAAGTACATGATTATCCGACCTCACATATAAACAGTCAATATGCGATAAATATGACAGACAAGCTTTGTTAGACAAATTTGTCCTACAATTAATTCTAAATTTTGAAGTCACCACTCACCACTGAACATTTGTAAAAAAAATTTCATGGGCTAAACAGAAACAGATGTTGGACAAATATCTATCTACAATTCAATGGAAAAAGCTACTATTTTGTGTATCAGTTTAAACTTGAGCCGAAATGAAATGCAGTTGGCGGATTCCTATCCCTATTTTTATGATGAGCTTCGTTCGTAAACCGATCCGATTATGATAAAGATTAAAGAAACCGGCTTGCATCAAGTAAAATGGAATTAGATATGATTATTTTCCATCGAATGGAAAGCCCTACCGAGTACCGTCCATCGAATGTCTTAGATTTCATAAAGTCATGTTGCCTGGTCTCCGACGGGTGCTGGGTTGCGATTTGTATACAGCTTTTGCAGTCAAAAACAAATCATTTAGTCATGTAAAGTTTTCATAAAGTGGAATGGGTTACTATTCGCTTATGTCAGTCCAGAAGACTTGTAATTTGAAACGAAGCTCACAAATTAACAAGCTCTGCCGTCTTGTGCTGCAGCGGAGTAGTATTTCCTGTCAGAAATAGAATGTTGCTATTCAACATGTTATGCATAATTGTGATTTAATTTCATTTGAATAAAATTATGTCAATAATTATCAGTCCTGAGGTTCCAAGTGGCCATTTGAATTTGGGTTTGGATTTGTAATAGGATGCGCTTCGCCTTCATTGCTCATTAGCATGTGCTGGTTGAAAAGAAAATTAAAGACAAGTCCCTGCTTTTAACATGCCAATCTTCTCTTTCTTTCTTTTCCTGTAAATAAACCGTAGTGCATGTAATAATATAAGACAGAGGTGCTTGGAATTACCCACCCATGTTAGTTTGAGTTTTATACATTAGAAGCCTCATGGCAGTATCCCGGTTTTTTAGGCGCTCTTTATTGATGTGTCTCAGTGTTTAATTGTAAAATTGTTATAGTAGTGAGTGTTATAGTAGTAATTGTTATAGTACATAGTTTTAAATACCTATTTGAAGTTCAACTTTTATCAGTGTTACATTTTTTTGGAAAATTATAGAATTTCCGACGGCACAAAATGAGAGCCCTAATGGGAAGCGATAGGATGGATGTGGACGACCCATCCTTTCCGAGAACTCGGAATCCTGCTCCAGTCAGAGAAGTTGAAGAAGTGATCTCATTTAACGGGAAAAGACGTTTTCAAGACAGGACTTACTTTGGATCACGGTTCCGCAATCCGGAAGTTTTCGAAAATTTAGAAAATAAGAGAAGTAAGACTTGGTTGAAACCAAATTATACGGATAACCTTAACCAGGTAAGACATCCTACGTTATACGGGTTCAAAATTACATATGTACAATTTACAATGCATATATAGGGTTGTAATTCCTGTATTCAGTTTTGGCGAAATAACAATAATGAGAGATACACGAATCGCATTAATTCTGAGCAAAAACAGCATGGGAACCGTATAGAAGCTCGGCTCGGGTTTCCTCCAGATTTGCGGGATTGGTTGAACGCTGGTACGAATAAATGCGTTTGAAAAATAACACAGGTAATGAAACATTTCAATAGCGTTTTTTTTTTCTTTAGGGGACGACGGCGAGAGACGGACCAAGCGGAAGGAAGGCAACCGTGATCTTACAGTTAGTATCTCTGCCGGGAGAAAAGGAAATGTAAAAACGGTTAAACATTATGAAGGTTGGAAATTATTCTTATACAAATTATACATTATGCAGGGTAACAAATCCTATAAGAGTAGGATTTGGCGGAATAGCCGCAATAGTAATTACTCAAACAACAAGACGTCTGACCTCAAACAGCGTGGAAGTTTTATCGAAAATAACACTGGTTCCTTCAAAGATATGCCTACTCAAAATCGGTTCAACTTTGGTACGAGCAAACAAAATTTTATAAAATCACATAACAATTACTAGGACGAATATCTAATCCCTACTATCTCTAACTAGGTAACAGCAAGGCACGGGCAGAGCAGTTGGTGAGACACCGCGAACTTGATTGCAAAAACTTCATAGACGACTGCAGCAGGAAAGTAAAGCCGAATAAGGACAGTTTATATGGGAGCGACAAGGAAGGTGATCGCATCAGGAATATTGTACTCAAAATGAATAGAAGTGAGTCTCAGAACCAGAAGGATCCGCCTCAGAAAATCCAAAAATCGAATGACAATAATAGCATGGATGTGCTCTCACTTACCTCTTTGAAAACCCAAGTAGTCAAACATTCAACAGAAGAATTAGATACTACTACAAACGAGGAGTCTAAGAAATGCAAAGCTTTACGGCCAATTATAATTGATGGAAAAGATATAACACAGTCACATGAAAATGGATGGCTTTTCAATGCGGACGCGATTAGGATTTCTGCGCGTTTCTTCTCGGAATTGGGGCATGAGGTCAAAGTGTTCATTCCAAAAAGTTGTGTCAAAAGATACTTGGTTAAAGATTTGGAAGAGAAGAATGAACTAATCTTTGCAACATCTCCTTTGGACAGCGAAGATGCGAACAGTAGCTTTGACTACGAAAACTCCGTTTTGCAATACGCTGCTGATAATGATGGAATTATTGTTTCTAACAAAAGTTTTAGATATTTGGCTCTGGACAACCCGAAATGGGAGGATATTATCAAGACAAAAATTATGCCCTACAAATGGACCCCAGAAGATGAAATAAAAGTTCCAGACTACCCGCTCGGCGGAAATTCCCCGAACCGCGAGGATTTTCTGAGATTTCCACAACCACCTTCTATAACAAATCGTCGCCTCTTTGAAGATTAACAACACATAACGTATGATTGACTAGCATTTGTTGAGGCAATATTTTAAAGTCAAGAAGTGCCGATGACTAAATTTGTGATACGATGAGATTTTATTGAAACGGACGTCGCGTGATGACAACTACACAATTAACTAAAAATAAACAAAGACGTAGAGGTAGAACGATAAGCTTGTTTGATATTTTCTTACTCTGGTATTAGTCCCACAAAACTTATTTTGCAATAAGCTTAAAGTGTGCTTACAAATTTGCATCATTCACTTCACTTGTGACTGTTCAATAATTGTACTATGTACTTCGTTGCAGTGTTTCCAAAAGTCATTGAGACTAACAAAATCTGCTTCTTGAATTTATCGTACAACATCAATATTTTTAGTACATATCAATTTGATTAATCCAAACTTTAATTGAATGAGAATCTAAGCCCATGGCTGGTATCCAACATCTTTTAATAATGCTCCTTTCATATTTTTAAAATTATCGTGACGCATCCACTAGATTAGCCATCCACATTGAGATTAAATCCCACATACGTTTCCATCGTAGCATTTCCACCACCAGCTTAAATTAGCCTCTCTTTCGGCGAAAACACAATTCTTAGAATTGCAGATACTATGAGTAAGTCTAACCAAATTCATGCATCATTTTTCTGATCCACTATCAGAAAGTTTTAAAAGTCACATCTCTAGTAGTACAAAGTATTATAAAATTCAAATGCGGTAATTGGATAGAATCAATTCTATATTTCGGAGTTCTAGGGGATCTGGAACTTCCAATTCTTCTCTGAGGATCCTGATCAAAGTCTGAGACTCAACTTGAACGGGATCTCCATCAATTGTGGCGAGCCAAGAGTTAAACAGGTTTGCAATTCTCTCAATGAATTCTCTCACTTCCTCATCTTCGCTTTTGACGAAACCTTTCGGGTTGTAGGTTTTATAGAGGGGATTACTAATGGAATGTCTCAAATCAAGAACGCCTTTGTTATTCTTTCGCACGGCTGGCGCAGGAGGGCAAAGTGCTGGATACGAAATCTTTCCAATCAGTTGAGTCAGATTTTCCGTTTCATAAGTTTTGGGTTTAGCTCTCTCCAAACTCAGCGAGCTGGATCTAGAAGGGCTGCAACGTTTAATAAAAATAATTAGAGTATCCCCAAGCGCATTTTATTTCAAATATACTGACATATATTTCATAAAACTGTCGGTTTGTAAAAATAATAATAATAACTGGCCTTTGCGCCATGCATGGATATCTAACTTTATTAATGAAGAACATTCTAGACCAGTTAGTTTTCTACTCCGTCTTGCCTTCACTAAAAAAACCGCTATTGCTCTTTAGTATTAATGTTCTGAGACGATTTGATGACTATTATTGAGTGAGATCACATACCCAGCAGTGCTCGTTTTGAGTGCTATTTTCGAGATGATTCTGCGACAAACGGGAAGCTGGGAACAGGATATGTCATTTTGGGAAGGGGTCCTTTGGGATCGCTTTAATGATGATAAGTTAATGTGGTGGTGTGAAATGAAGCCAGTCTCCTCACGTTTTAATGGATTGAAGCCATTGATCTCACCCTTAAGTGTCCCGCTGTCTACCTCACTTGGTGCCAGAGGAGACTCTAAAATTGAGTCTTGTATCGCGGTCAAGAAGTAAAGGAAATTTTCCCCGCACACTGATTCTTTTAGTTCTGGCAGAATTAAACTAAAATTTTTGAATGACATGATCTAAAGTTCAGTGCAACTCACCCAGCTGTATCCACAAACTGGAAATGCGTCGAGAATTGTGAAGAACTTTGTTTGAATCGATAACTGCACGGCCAGAAAATTAGTTGCACCTTCCATCTACAAACAGGAAGAAGACCTGTAAAAGCTGAGCTGAGTTAAACCTGTTGTGCGCTTCAGTCAGACACAAAGTTTCGGAGCTAACCGCCTTGTTAACACATTTCACCTCAATTTACTTCATTCTCATCTCCTCAAATGTCGAAACTAACAAGCTGTTTCGGCGCAATGGTAGACTCAATCTTAACACAAATGTATTTTTAACATTAATTAGCACAAATGATGTTTTTTGCTTATTTTTGCTAAATGATGATGCTTATTGAGGGCTGACCTGAACAAACGTGAATGCTAATGTTTGATTGAGCTTATCTTGCAAAAAAAGAGCTGCAATTAGATTAAGAGTCAATAGTAAATTAACTTCAGGATGGAATAAAACAATTAAAGGTTTTTTTAAGCGTGCTTTCCAAGCTCAAAAGTAGTTCAGAATTGGAATGATTAACCGAGCTAAGTGTATATTTTGTTTTGCAAATCCAAAAATCAGGACCCTGACTTAGAAAAGGGAGTCCTCCTCGACGAAAGGAAGACGGCATAAAAGTTGAGATGAACAAAAGAGGAGCAAGTCTCTTTAAACTAGGTTAATATAACGAAGGAAAATAGCTCGAGGATGAGAAGGAGCAGCCGACAAAGTAAGTGCTTCATGCTCTCTCCCATAGTCAATTGCCATTTTGTAGCCTTAAGTGTCACGCCATGTTATCTTCGTCAAAACGTGGTTCAATTGCCTTGTTAGTTTTGTACGAGTTCCAGTTCCAGGCTTTATGGAGACCCGCCGGCTGATTTATTAGGATAACAGTTTACATTTCAACTGAGAAAAAAGCTAAGACGGCAATTCCTTCACGCCGGATTTCACATTAAAATCGCTACAGGATTTATAGTAAATATTATTGGACTCCGAGAGATGTACAATTCCACTGCAAAACATTGTCGTTTCGAAACAAACCGCCTGATAATGACTTGGATATCACATTCTGCTCCGTGCGTGTCAATGTGCCATAAGTTTTTATTATGCAATTAAAATAAATCATAATTCAATGCGTGGGCCATTATGCCATTGGCTTGCGTATAAAATGTGCTTTACTTGCTGGATTTTCCTCTGACTATTGAATTTGCACCCCAAAAGCTATTGAAACATTACAAAAAAATAATATGACTCAAGAAACCACAATGTGTAAGGAAAGGTTCTTTCCCCACACCCGAAAAGAAAGCGTACAGGCCATGCACAAAATGGAGTCATAACAATAAACAGACGGGCCTGGAATGTATATCGGCTTTATTTTCCGATTTGAGGTTTTGTGGACTCCTCCAATTTTATTCCAAACCACGTTTCCAGACCTTAATATTTTAAAACCAGTGGGGATGCACCATTTGCGGGGACAGAGTATCAGCTCAAATGTCCCCACAGAACGCACGTGACGCTTAAACCCTTTCTTCTTTCCCAAATATAGCAACAACAGTGCACATACAGAGAAACCGAAGAGCAAACTGTTAGGTCGATTTGAATTTTACAGAGGTTTTTCCTGGAATGATTCACTCTCAAAATATTTGAAGATGAGTGTCTCACACCCCCATTTTTATTTTCACCGGAAGAAGGGTGTGTGTGACGCAGTCAAATCTCAAGATTGCTGTGATCTACATTACCTCACTCAAACTGACACCCCAATCCCTGCACTTGAGGATATCACAGAATGTTAAATTGAATTGAGGGAAGAGAGGAAGTCAACCCGTCCTTCCGCTTCAGGTGGCATTGGATCGGAAACGGCATATGTTACTTCCGTCTGACATTTTCAGTGGTCCTAGGATCCAAAAGAAGTTAAAATAAGAAGAGGAATAGGATCAGTGAAGGATTTGCTAACCTTGAGATGTTTTGAGATGAGGGATAGGAGGCAGGTGAGAGGGGAAGGGTCGATACAAATGGGTGATAAGTAATAGTAATTAATTGGACGTTCATCAAGGGAAGGGGAGGAAAGTGATAGTGTTGAGGCTGTCAAAGACTTGGGATTCGGTTGAAGGACTGCAAATAACTTCCTTTCATCAATGCTGAGGCTCCTAAGAAAGTGTAAAGTGGAAATGTGGAATTGGTTGTATTTGAGGATGAGTGGAAAAGTTCTTTTTCCGAAGTGGGGATGAGTGAGTGAGTGGAGGACACAAATGAGTCTTGTCTTTTCTGCATGCTTGCCTTCACCTTCGGGACAGGTTCCCTTATCCCTTGGATTTCTTTCATTCAATAGTGTATTTGGTAGCGGGGCTTGCCTTATTACTTTACTTGATGCCTTACCAGTTTTTTTTTTACCAAATTTTCTCTCGCTGAATTGTACGTACGTATACGTACGTGGGGTTGGCATTGGATTGGATTGCCACAGAGAATTACCTCCTGGATTCCAGTGCAAATATTTGGATTTGCGCACGTGCCCAGAAGCTTTTGCTAAGTCCCCACATTGAGAGGAGTGTGAGAATCAGATCCGGGAAAGTAGGAGTCGAGTGCTCGCCTTGCTTTGGGCTCTGTCTTGAATAATTCTCCTTCACCAAAAAAACCCTCCAGTTTTAGAATAACCGTTCATCCCTCTCCGTCTCACACCAAAAATCCTTCTTTTCAACGGAAGCCGAAAATATTTCCCGGCCACCCGCCACCCAGCCCGTTCATCTCAAACACAATTAGCTCAACTCCCCGGGAACGAACGGTAAAAGTGGAGGAGACAAGCTACGGACAGATTTTTCTTCTTCACCCCATGTGACAGCAAAACTTTTCAGATAAATGTCTGTAACCTGGTGCCAAACCTTGACTAGTTCCTCCAAGTGGATTTGTTCAGAAGATGGTGGATTTGTTTTGGTGAAAATATTCTCCTGAGGACTTAATTAATATAATTTAAAGGTTGACTGATTGGAAGTTAAGCAAGTTATTTTTTGTGGAACTCAGGGTTGAATATGTACTTCAGTGTAACAAAAGAGCACTGCAACATTTAAACTTTGTGCAAAATAGACGACACAAGTTTATTCACATTTCTCTTCCCCGGTTTCACCGGGAAATTCTCAACAGGTAAGCATAGCATAAGCACTAGCACACGCTAACCCGTATTTTGAAATTGAGGATGAGTGCTGCAGACATTACATGACTAATATATATTGGTAAAGTCCGCATTTTTGTGTTTTAAAAGAATTCGACAAGAAAGAGATCCAATGAATCATTGCGAGGTCTGCTATTATTTGAATTGCTTCTCTTTCATAACTTGTAGAAACAATATTAATGTGTTCAAACTAAGAAATTGGCATTGACAGATTCTAAGAAAAAAATGGCTGAGTCGGTAAAAAGAAAAGCAGAAGCAAGATTCGAGCCTGGTCTAGTTTGGGCGAATTCCTCCTGAGCCATGTGTGTGTGGCGTACGTTCGTTGTGCTTTTCATTTGTGCTCTCCTACCACCAAATGTGAGATACTGCTACGTTGCAAAACCCCCATTACACATTCTGCTAATCCAGATGATGTCAGGCATAATTTCTAGCTGCAGCCTAGCATACTTTTACTAAAACAATAATTCTTCCTCAAATCTTCCCTTCAAATTCATGAAAGAGGATGTTGAGTTTTCACACTTGAGATCAATATAAATTTACATTCTGCGGGTGGACAACTAAGATAATCTACGACATTGTCAGATTTAACAGCATTCAAGTTGTCTTCAAAACTTTGGATTTTGTGGAAACAAGTTTCAGGGTCTGAGCTCAAAGTTGTAGTCACTCACAAACTCTTGCGGTGCACGCCTCACACCTTCGTGTCTTTTGGAACCAACCGCATTAAGATAATAAATAAACTAATGGTGGAGAAGAGACCTCCTTTTGTGCTTCCTTTTCAAATTGAGTAATTTAAAATTTTACCAAAAGAGTTATATATCACTTTCGAAATTGCTGGATGCAACTATTAATTAATCACCAAAGCTATGCCTTTTCTAATGTAAATACAATTCTGATAAGTCAAATACCTCATTGGAGTACAAGAAATACATAAATTCATCCTGGGAAGTGTGAAAAACTTGTGCGTATTTGCTAGCATCATGCAGTAAAACTTTTTATTTGAATGAAAGGAGCAAATTTTTATATTCGCAGGTCAAAAGCCCGCGGAATAGATGTGGGATGAATTTCATATCTTTGAAAATCCTCAAGTGAGAAAAATTGCCTATTCGAAGCGTGGTATACCAAGTTGGAGAGGAATTGCTATTCAGATGCAGTTTGCGTATTCTGTGCAAGATTCCAAGACCACTATTACACAGATTACCTCCTGGAAATTCTAAATGTCGAAATTCAAATCTCTTAAGCGAATGTCATACTACAGGTTTTCCTTCTACTGTAAATCCCAGTCATTAAGCCTCAGTTGACACAGCAATAATTATGCACCCCGTACATCACGAATCGCATAAATAGAGCAACCCTAAATGCAGTTGTATTATTCCCGGAAATTATATAAATTACGTCCAAGTGCAAATGGGGAGTGAAGCTGCATTCGTTGTATTATATTCACTTTGCACCTCCTCACAGGCGCTGCTCCGGCTTAAGCCAAACATTTCACCTTCCAGCATCCCGAGAGAATTTAAATGCTTTCCTGCATCCAATGGGGAATTCTCTTGCGATTAGAATTGAGTGAAACTTAGTCCACTTTTATCCTTAGAAATCCACGGAAATTCTCCTTTGTGAAAAGGTGATGCGGGGGCCCGGAGTCTCATCTCGTTTCCGTAAAATATATTTCAGACTGCCACATTTGATGCTCTGGATTTCCTTCAAACCGTTATTTTTATGCTTTTATTTCTTTGCCTTCATGACTTCTCTATTTGAAGGAATGTACGTGAATTCATTTGGGGTAGTTAAGGCATTTGCATGTGCATTATTCCAATCCATGCAATTCCCGCCGCTAGGTAAATGTGAACCCATTACGTGTGTCACCTTCATATAAATCATATTTTTACTCCACTTCACACATTCTTAACTTCGAAGCATTCAATGCTGAAATCTAAATTTTATGCAGTTCTCTTTCGTGGTAAAATGAAGAACATGGGAATATTGCAGCAAGCAGGACTGTATTAAACAGCAATGAGCTTCCCTATGTAGCTGCAACGGTAAATCCTCAACGAAATGAATTAAAAATTGACTTCCGACCACATTTTGTGTAAGCTCCCCCAAAATTCTCAAGCCTACATATGTAAAAATCGTCATGTAATACCGCGCCAATTTTCCATGCTACCTGGAAATTCACATTGTAAAACCTTCGAATCCCTGCTCCCTTTGCCTAGAAGAGTAGTAACTTCTTTTTCAAAGCCAGGCTGGCTGGCAATCAAGTTGGAAGTGAAATGGGAATGTTGATCCTCTACTCCTCACATTTGCATTTCAAATTAATGCCGGATCCCCGGGTTGGAAAGTGGATGGGTTTGGCGTTGATGTTGGAAAGTGTTGGACGGGTGCTGACAATTGAGGAGAAAGCAGTTGGCGCGGTGCTTGGAGTATTTGAGGAGAAAGGACGCCGAGATTTCCTCCTTCGCACCCCCTTCCCCCCATGAAGAGACTAATAAAGTAAAGAGTGATTAGGAGTGGGATGGCTATGGCTGGGCGGAGGGAAAGGTGGAAAAGAGGGTTATTTGGATTTGGAATGTTTTCTCTTTCTGTGTTTTGAATGTCAAAGGAAGGGATCCCCCATCCCTTGTCTTCCCATTATTCGAGCTGAGTGAGTTGGGTTTAGTCCATGTCCAGAGGACAAGGAGGACTTGGACGGACATTCGGGTTGGGAGGAGGATGGATATTGCTGGGAAGAAAAAAGAAGAAGATGCGATCAAGGAGAGAAATAAATGACGACAGGAGAAGAAAACATGCCAAAGAGTTTCAACGCAAGGAGGAATGAGAATGTAATGTAATGCAAGACAAGGAACGCAATGTTCACTTTATACCGAATGGCTCTTGGCCAATTTTTCCTGATAGTTCTTTTCGCTTTGGTGGATTTTGGGTCCGTGTGGTCCTTTCGCACACACATTTGCTTCCGAAACTATACATAAGCCTTGGACGGCAGAGAGGAGTTTGACTGTGGTCCATGACCCCTCTGTGTCTCCACATGAGCCTGGAAAAGATCCTCCTCGTGTTCACCTTACTTAGGAATGCATTTGCACATGAATAGTAATCACGGGGGGTTCCCTTCCTCAGATTGGGAACCCTTTGTTGTGGTGGGGGAAGGGGGAGGAAGAGCAAACAATAATCATAAAGCGGAGTGTGTCGTTGTGTGTGTGTAATTCTAATCTCAGTTGGCTCCTATGGTCGGAGATGACAGTTTTGTTGTGTTCATTTCATTGAACCAATTGCACTAAGCTTGACAAGATCGTGACTCAAATGTCGGCCCCACATCATTTCTTTCCCATTTGACTTCACCGAACTGCAAATTCTGTCACTCTCCTGTACACGCATCACTGGAGAAAGGCTTCTCATTCAAAATCTCATCTCTATTTCAGATTGTGTTCGTATTACAAACAAATCCCCTTGGAGGTTTTTACTGTAAAAAAACTTGATTTCTTAAAACTCGCTTCCTATGACGGATCACTTGAAAGTGGAATACTGAAATCCTATCATCTATACCGAATGGTTCCAATCTATTTTTGACTCAGTCCAATTTGAATAAATCAGACCGACAAATTTGAGCACAGACAAATTGGAGTGGGTTTGTTTTGCTAACTGTGGGTTGAGAGCAGTTCATTTTGATCTGCTTCTGCGTAATATGATTAATATATTCCGTTCGTCGTATAAGCTCGCGCGGATCACGTACTACTTTTGTCGATGCGGAATTTTAGTACTGTTTATAGACAGGATGTGACAATAGTATGTAAAAGCATTGTTCGACTACCAAAACAAATTTACAAAAGTAAACTTTAGTTGGTAAATACGATTTCTGGTTATTGAATTTATGGAAGGGAAAGTGTCTCGGCGCAACTAATCATAATTCAAGGAGCACAGGTGTTACTAGTACTTCTGAAAAACCTTCAGTATTCATGAACTATGTATAGCAGCCGTGACTAAAAATGCAAGTGTGCCTAGTCCTTTGGAGCTAAAAGTTGAAATGGGAAGTTTACTCCAACTTCCTGTAAATTGACAAAGGGAGTTTTAAATTGAGAACTAAAGGGGCTTGTTCGGTCGAATAATTTTTGGATTCTTTGAAATACTTCTGGCGCCTAGTGCGATGCATTTGTAGAGCATTCGAGAAAACCTAAAATTATGCGGAAGTAATTTACTCACCATCTCTAAATAAACACAATACCGCTATTAACTACAGTATAGTAAAGTGGGCTAAAATGAAGTACTGTTACCGCGCAAATCAAATGAAAGGGGTTTTACATTCAATGGAATGGAGGTCAAATACAAGGAAGAAATTGACAAAAACTTTTGGTAGACATTTTGTAATTAAAATGCCATTCTGAGGATTTCACCGTCCCACTCAATAGCTCTTTTTGAGATGATGATTTGTTACTCAGAAACAGGTTCCCCGCGTTGAAGTTCTCCTTAATAAATTGCTTTTCTGAAGCAATTTACACAGGAGACAGGCTATTAAATCGCCTCTTGAATCTGTTGGCCGTGTGATCGGAAGGAGTAGATTTCGTTACCTTTTCAAATTTATAGGAAATCCTTGCCATTTTAATTCATGTCTCTTCGGGAAACACTGACAGCTCACAGCTTACGTTAGTTCACAAGAGAAGAGATGCTGGAGTCGGGAGACGCTCCGAGTTGATGTCAATGGAAAATAATGACTTGGTTGAATTATTATGGGTCCGTGTTTAAAAAAAAAGTCGATTCGCCTTTTTATTACCATGAGAGTGAAACAACTTAATTACAGGTCATAAACGAAAATCTAATTTAAGTCTTACGATCCGACACCATCTGAAGGCGGCTTCCTTCCCCGTTGTCTCCGACGTCAGAAGACGGTAATATAAAAAATATAAATGTGAACAAGACTGATTTCTTGGAGAGATTTCCTCCTTGGCTGATGTGGTATCGGAGGATCGGAAGTGAGTCTGGGAAGGATTCCAATCTCAACGAAGTACACCCGATCTCCTTTACACACCATACGGAGGCGGCGGGACTTGTGTCTGATTCGGAATTCCCTTTAAAACTAACATGAGGCAATTAGGACACTCTTCCAGTGTTTAGGTCATGCATCGTTTGAAGTCATCCATGCACGTCTTATGCGCACTTCAATCCAAATCCATGATAGAACCCAGACGTCTGCCACACAAGACTCATATCAAATTCCTCATTTGTGCTACTGTAAATTTTTGGAGGGTGAAATGGTTTACTACGAGTCAAGGAATTCATTGTTCAAGAATAATTGATCCTGCAAAAATTTAAAGTTCGGTTGTCGGAACAGAGCCCAACCTTCACATGAGATTAAGGTCTATGCCTCAGATATTAAGGTCGTTTATTTTGAAATGCTAATATGAGACCCAGGGCAGAGGAGATAGCCCAGTTGAATTGAGTTGCCTTAATAATCCCTCCTTTGCACACCCGTCCATGCAAACATCCATCAAGATCACCCATCATCCTCAGTTCCTCAGGTTTTGGGAGTCCGCAGCATCTTATTTTTTCCTTCCTCCCGCCCTTCCCCTGGATATGAATGAAATGTGCCAAAGATGAAAACTCGGGTGGGAACGGACTTTCATATGAGCACTTTTCACGCTCATCTGACTTGATTTTTGGAAACTCCTCCAAACTCCCCCAGGAGACCTCATCTGCTCCGTATTCTTCTCTTCAGCGTTTCCTTTTTTTTTCAATTGAACAGGGCACGCGGACGAAACGGATTCAGTAAAGCTCATGGCGTCATTAATCATGTGCATGCATGTTCCCCGTCCCCACAATACGTATTGTGCTCACTCCAGTCCCCTCCTTTCGTCATCTTCAGTCTTACTACAATTTCAACAGTTTTTGAAAACAGGGAAGGACAGGAACATCAACTGAAGCATTTACATGCCATCCATGGTTGGGTGGGAGAGCAACGAGTCCTGGATGCGGAATAATTAGCATAATGCCTGAAATCATACACTACTATATGGAGTCTGGAAACTGGAGACTGACTCCCCAATGCATGGAGAAGTTAGATGGAGGAGTAGCTGGCTATTTGGTACACTTTACTTGGGAAGGGAAATATTGTTCCACTGAATTGCATTTGATATAAAGTAATTTCTCTTGTAATGTTCTCTCTCACTGGAGGCTACGATATGAGCTCAGCAACTTTTACAAGGAATATTCTAAGCACACATTTTGGTTTGGTTTTATGATAGCGACATTCGGAAATGTTACTGGGCTGCCAAAAGATTGGACTTTTGTATGAGGATAGGAATGAGTGTGTAAAGATGTGGGAAGTATTATAATGGAATTCTAGATTGAATTCTCGAGGCAGGCCATTTTCAAATCGAATTATTAACCAGTCCAACTTATAATTCAATTACTTGGCAATGTCCACTTATTGGGTGTTCCACACCTGCACCTGCTCACATAAACATCCACACACAGGGATAAATTTAGACTGAAGCTAAGAGCTTTACTCCGTTGAATAGGATTCTTTCAAGGTTAGATCCACACAAGCTCATAAAATAAATTAAATATGGATTTTGGGCCTTGGATTAAATCCACAGGTTTTAAGTACCCCAACCAGCAGACTATTTCCACAAATGCTTTCCGATGTACTTTAAGTGAATATCACTATGGCGAATTATTTTTAACATAAAAATACGTCACTTCCGACATAAAATATGCGTCACTAAAAAATAAATGCACAAGCACGACTTCAGTTGTAAGGGATACAATCGCATTTGTCAGAACTCCCAAATTCAGTTGCTAAGATATTTGAAGTATGAGTGATTCTTCCTGAGTTCAGAATTGTCAATAAAACGATGAGTCCTTTACTCGGGTATTGTTACTTCTGGGTAATTTTACATTTCTGCATTCTGCATTATTCAAATCTGGCAATGAAAACATTTCAGGCTGAAGGAACAAAAGACATTGAATTTCAATTCACAAATAAGTTAAATATGTAATTTTTCTAGCCGAAGTGTAACTTTTACGACTAGTTATTTGCTAATCAATTCCTCTGAATCAAGACCAGATCTAAAACTTAGAATTTTTGTTAACCACAAATGGGTCAAAAGACACGCCAATGCCGCGTATGATCACTGGAGTTTGACTTTTTTGGGAAAAGACACTCCCCAAAACAGGACTTTCTCTTTGTCAAGCACAAACCCGAATCTCTATCCTCTTTGAGTTTCACTAAAGCTGTGCACAATTGATTTTGCAATGCAATCTGTTGTTTGCACAGACGAGAAAAAAAAGAATTTTTGTTAAACCAATACGGTGTGTTTCAGAGCCACTGCCTGACTTCCGCGCCATTAAATGACACAAATTGATTAACCCTCACCAAATTTAATTTTGTTGGCCAGAAAAGGAAATTGACGTTGTGATTTCATTGATGACCATGATTTCTGTTGAGTTTCGGTGACTGGACCAAAGGAAAGGACGCCTTTAGTTGAATTTGAAGCAAAGGCTTAGTCTATCGATCTCCTTGGGAAAGTCTGGTCAGGGAGAGGATGAAATAAGGCTTCTCCAGCCCTCGTACTGTCTTCTTTGGAGTTTGACACTGTTTTTTCCTTACAATTTTCGTTTACGGTCTTCGTAAAATAAGGAAGACAAACTAGAATGAGGGGGTGGGTTGCTTTGAGGAGGAACATTGTAGCCCGCCCCCCTTTGAGGGGGGTAAAAGGACCTTTATTAGCTCCAAGTTTGATCCTGAAGCCACTTTAGTTAAGGTGGACGGAGGAGGGTATAACTTTCACCGTTCTCCACTCTCACAAATGTGTTGCGTTCAAAGTTGAGCTTTAGGATTTTATGTTCCTCTGAAAGCCTTCGTCCAGTCCACTTCTTAAGCTTAGTTTTTTTTTGAGAGCGACACACTTTCGCATAACCCTTTCTGTCATTTTGATTGAATTGCTCTTGTGCTGTTGTTCACCCAAATAAAGGCTCCCGAGGAATTTGTCTAGGATTACTCAAAGGGTCAGTTCAAGCGCTGCGGGCCTACGCCACTTCAAATTGTCCAGTCGACTCTCTCCCACTATTAACCGATTTCCTAGACATAGGACGAGAAGGGAATTTCCTGGAATGAAATCATTTGCTTTACACTCGTGTACTTGGAATTCTTTGGGTTTCATGGGGAATTTAATTTTCCTCCCCAAGAACCACCACGCCACTAAACTGAGCAATGGAACCAATCCCGCCTCCTGCCACTCAAAGAAACACAATGGATTTAATTGTTTTTGATATTAGCTCACAAAACAAGTGTCCTCTTTTATGATTCATATGAATAGGGGGGAATGGGAATTGAGTGAATTGTTTGTTAAGTGTTTTGGTTGCACAGGAAATTAAACCATGTGAGTTGTATTAGTCAGTTGAGACAAAATGGCTTTTACTTGTTAAACGATTAATCATGCTCTTCACTGAAATATGAAAGTAAGTGGCGGATGTTTTGATCTCTCAACTGTTTCAGCCGAAATTTTGGTTATCCGATTAGTTCAGTGGTCGGGGATGCTACAACTTCCATCTCGGTTACGCTGGATTCAAATACAGTCAAGTGCTTTAATTAGAGTATAGCAGATGCATTTGCACTTGACATGATACTTTCCCTCTTGTCTTGTTCATCGCTGATTATTTGAGATTATAGGTTTTTGAATCTATGCAGGTTGGCTTATAGCTATTTCCCTTCCGGGTTCAATCCTATGTATTGCGGTTAGCATTTGGTCTCATAATTTGCGACTCTCATCTTCGAAAATCCAGAACTCCACCGCTGGCTAGAATATTATCATTGGATATAATTGTAATGAGTATTGGCATAAAATAGGCTTAATGGCTTTATTCCTAAAAGTGTTTTCTCCTTGGATTTTGCAGTTGGGCAAAAGAGTAGAAGGGGATTGGACCTAATAATGGTTGCGGACTTGAAGTCAGGAAATATCAGATTCCGTGGGAAGACCGTACCGGGAGAAACTCAGCCCCATCATTGAGTTAATTACTTTGACGTTAAGACATGGACCACATTTATGTGACACAGGAGGTTTTGGGTGTAGGGATTGAGTCGGATGTGGTGGTGAGGACGGAATTGGTCCCAGATCACCAACAAGAAGAAAGACGATGAACACGAGCGGCATTGATACACTTCCTATCCCCGCCTCGGATGACGCGGATCCCAGAAGACGAGTCAAAGTGAGTTTTTTTCACTTTCGGCCCTACTGAACACGCTTCTAAATAAAACCGGTCGAAACGCCTGCCTTTCTCAATTGGTAATCCTTAGCTTGAAGGGTGCTTCGCGTCCACAGCGTCCTCCTTTTTTCTACTCAATATGTTCCCAATCCCTCAAAGCCAAGCAAACATTCCTCCAGAAATTAATTTTGAATCAGGGGAAGCTTGAGTATCTTTCCTATTAGAATGACAAACTCAAGTCATCAATGGAATTCTATTACAACCACCCATTCTCCGAAGGAAGATTTGTCGAATTGCAACTCCTGGCCATGCGAAACAATCTGCAAATGCAAGAGCTGAGAATTCGACCCTTGTAATTCACGAGGCTCTAATGCATGGATCAGTACAATCTGCAATCCAGTAATCTATTCCAGAGCACATGCTATAGAACCCATTATTAACAGGCTGGTTGACACTTTTCAATTCCATTTTAAATTCCTTCCTGCTAATTAAATCCTAAATTAATATCAAGCATGCAACTTTTGTTCACGTCTGTTTGAAAATGGTCTGCATTTTATTTCCGGCGTAAAATGTGTATATTAGAAATTTTTCCTACTTGACTTCGAGTTTTGCATTTAAATTACATAATTACTGTACACATTTGGCTCAAAAACGTTGCTATTATTAAATCCCGACTATTATCTCTATGATAGCAGCCTTTTGACAAAGATCATTTCATGCAAATTAGACTGATTTGGCAAAAGTGAAGTAATTAAAACAATGTACACAAAGCTAAAGTAAAGCTTTCCACCCGAACCACTTTAATTTCAGCAGAAGAAATATAGTACTTTAACTTTATAGTAGTTTGAAATATAGTAGTTTTACAGAAGGAGTGGTCGAGGTGAAATTAATGAGGCTTGATTTGTTTCTTTTGCAGAGTCACAGTATTAGCGGGATGACGGAGGGTCTAAACATGGTTCGCCCTCATCAAGAAATGACGCAGATTTCCGTGAATGAGAAAGCGTTCCTCATAGCTGTCGAGAGAGGAGATTTGGCCGAGTCGAGAAGGTAATCTAATCTTGTTACCATCTCAAGTTTGAAGCCCAGTCAGTCCCCCCACTAGACAATAGACTGAAGCCGAGGACGTGGGATTTCTCCCCCCTTCAAATTGATAAAGAACTTTCACGTTGCAAATCATCATCCACTGACTAAACTTTTCTCAACTCCCGCCAGCTCAAGAGAAAGTAATGAAATCACAGTTTAACCCAGGAAGCAAAGAGCCGCCACACACAAAGGCGGCTCGGCCAAGAATCCAAGTGCCCACTCTGATTAGGATCAGAAATAACTTTAAACTGACACATCGGCTCTTCTGGGGGTAAAGGGGAGCTCTTCAATTTAATGTATCTAATCATGAACGCAATCAATCAGTCAATTTACTCCTGAAATGTCCGCCAATCAAGAAGTTTGCCAAAAGGTTTGCAAATATTTTATTTCAAATTTAATCCTTGCATTTCATACTTTCTTCATATCTTCCGAGTCATCCTTTCCTTCTAAAATTTGACAAATTTGAAGCAAACTCAGCACTAAAATGATTTGCATGTTAGAAATAGGGAGGGAAAAGGATAGAATTGGGGAGGTGGCTGTAGGACGGAGACGTGTGATGGAGATTGACATCAGGATGGGTGTCTCGGGTTTACTTTCCTTAATAGGATTAGAGGAAGAGGCTCTGCTGCTAATTTCACGTCCTTGCCAATCTCCTAAGAGACATATCTTTGGGGGTTGGAACGGATTAGCTTTTAACTCCAACCAAAGAACCAAACACTTGGAACAAAATGCTGACGGGAAAGGGAGCGGCACGCATGGCTTATTACCTCATAACAAATGCATTAGACTCCATCCTCTCCATACATTTTTACCAATGTCTTACTACAAATGCTCTATTTTCCCTCCATTGTGTTTTTCCCTTATGCCGTTTGATTTGATACTTTTTTTTCCTCAACCATGAGAAATGTAGGATGGGCCGGGCCTACTAGCAAATTGGCAAACAAAACGGCCAAGGTACAAGTTAATGTTGTTGGTAGTAATAAAGAACAACAAATGGACACGGTCGTAAATCCGCTCCATTAAGTGACGGAAACGAGTTCAAAGGAGTTTAACTTTGGTCACAGTTATGGGGGGTTACGGTGATTCATTTCGCTCCCATTTTCCTCTTCCTTTTGACCCACTATCTCCCCCATCCGCAATATCCGGACCAATTCATCCTCTAAATCAACGACTCGAGCCTTTACCCCTGCCTTCAAATGGAATGGACTCCGAAGGAAATCTACTTCCAATTTGGGCAGCTTGTAAAGGCGTCACAGATCAGTCGGTGACCTGGGATAGGAATCCGTCTTGACCACCTGCGGGGTCGGGGTGGATGTGGAGTTAAATTTAATTAGTTCACACTAACGAAAGAACTCCTCAGCCGATCAGATATGATCCTATGATCTTTGCTTCCTCGGCCAGGAGGTCATTTCTTCTGGAATTCAACAGATTAGTCATCACTCATTTCATTTGAGAATCCTTTATCTGACTTGTGAAGTCCTAATGAAAGAAATGGTTCTAATGCTGAGACTCCAAGGGGTTTAACTTGCCGTTTTCTCTTTCATGCTGAGCAGGATTATGTCGGATATTTCGCTGTACTGAAAGCAGAAAGTCGCACGTAAACTGGATCATTTATTTATTATTTACAGTTCAACTTCATTAGTAAACTATTTAGCTGTACTTGTACTTCAGAGACCATGTGTTTCTCGTGTGCTCCTTCAACGCATCCTCCACTACTAGAATGTACGCAAAAGGATAAAACAGAAGGTGAAGGAGAATGGAAACAAAAATAATAAACCCATGTTCTAAAAAAGGAAAGCAGAGTACTTACTAGCCAGCCTTAATGAGGGAATATGTGCCGTGTTATCTGCCACCCACTCAGAAAAACCCTGGAGGGTAAAACAAAGGCTCAGACTCACAAATCCTATCCACTGCATTTACTCCGTTTACATCATTTTTTCCCTGTGCTTTTACGGCAATTAAATGTATCCATTCATCCTAGCATCCGGTCCTTCGTAAAATGTGTTTTATGGGCACAGATCCAACTTTTCAACAATAACAAATTCCGACACTGATGACCTGGTACTAGCATCAGTCAAACTTACTCACCAAAACCCAAACAACTAGTCCTAGCACACCTAATGTATAGTGGCATATAGCCTTGTATTATTCTATTTCATCCTAATTTATAACATAGCCCGCAAAATCACTTCCTATTGCGTCCCATTGTAGTCTCCGTTGTCCTGCAAAATAAATTGCAAAAATTGTAGGAATTAATCAGTTGGAATTAGAATTAGTGTATGCTTACTCCCCAATAAACTGGCGTGGGCCCAAGAAATAAATGAAATTTATTGATCAGGTCAAAATTTCAAACGTGAGACGTGGACTCATCCGTGCACAAATAAAGTGTGAGGGATTTGAAGCGGAAGAACAGTAATAATTGGGAGACTGCCAATGGAGTGAATTATAATTGCCTTAGTTCCCATCCTCCGTGTGTTGACAGGATATTCCTTTCACCTGGGCCTGACTTTGGCATCCGTGGTTCCTATATCCTATGTAGTATACTGGAGATCCATGCTAAAAGGATTACTGCCCGAAAAGCGATTGACTTTTGTCAGGAGAGCGACAAATATTGAGTTCTTCTTGTAGGAAATCAAATTTAAAATTGGGGTTGGTTTTTGAATGGAGTGAGCGGGAACATTTGAGTTCCCCTGAATGGTTGAGGGGGAGGAGATGGGTCTTTGGTGTGGTGAGGAATATTTAACGAGGACATTTTATCCAGCCCCGCCGTCTTCCCCCCATTCATTTACTCCTGAGGAGAAAGATAAACATGTATGGATGGGGGGGGCCTCACGTAAATCATGGCATACCTCCACCCCGACGGAGCAGATATTGAATGCAGATTGTGGGAATGGGAATATGCGGAGGAGACAGGAGCGGGTTCCTAATTCAGTTTCCGATCCAAGGACTCCTCCGTCTGTTCTCTTCCGAAAAAGAAGATGAAATACCCTCCTTTACCTTTCCAAAAGAAAACGTGTCGACTGAAATGAAGGCAAAATGCATTCATGTCACCATACACATGAGTAACGCTATTTTGGAGTTCCCTCCCGCTTCCCCCACGATAATAATGGATGGGAACAGAAAATGGTTCCACTCCTGGAAAATGCAACCGACTCCATTATTGCTCTCAAGAGATTTAATATAATTGTTCCTTCAGGGTTTCCTTAGTTTTCCAAGACAGACTTCGTCGAACGTCTAAAGCTACATACAATACTAGAAATAGGAGGGACAAGCCCTGGAGTGGGCCAAGGGAGTCCCCATCCATCCATCCATGTTGTGAAGGGGAAACAGGTACAGATCCGACTGCGATGAGGGGGAGCATGGAATATTGCGAAGCGTGCATAAATGTTTGGCAAGTGGAGTTCACAATTTTTCTTGGAGGAAGGAATGGGGAAGAATGAAAGTTGATTATAATAATAAAACCTGGAAGTTCTGCGAAGAGCAGCAGGTGCTCTTGGCACATTATTCTGTCCGGGTGGACTCCTTCCAGCGGGTAACAACATGAGCTTCTCAGTTTATGATGATTGGTTCAAGCATGCAGAACTCAAGGCCGCAAGACTTAAAATTTTCTCCACGTTGAGTTATCCATGGACTCATTCCGGGGCTCCAGCTCCTCGGATCCATCCTTTTAAGATTTTACAAGCCTTGTTCTGAACATCGAACCCTTGTTCTCCACCTAAAATTGAAGCATTTCAATTTACCCATTTCAAATTTATGGGTCGGTGAACCACGTTTAATGTTGATGTTGAGGTTTACATTCCTTGGTTCGAAGGGAGGGAGAAGGAACGGAGTGTGAAATGGGATTTAAATACTTTGTGAAAATAATTTTATTAGTCTGTTTTATCTTCCGAGAAAACTTTCCTGGGATTTATGGTCCCTTTTGCCCTGTGAGTTTCCACATAAGATTAAGTTTTGTAGAGAGAGGGAGGTGGATGAGTCCGTCTCTTTCACCTGAGCATTTCCATTTCTTGTCGGCTCGTAAAATAAAAGATAAATAGGTGGAGTGTTAACGTTTGAAGTGTTGTTTTCCCTTTTTTTCCAGGATGCTGCAATTGGCAGCCAGCACAGGATGTATCAATGTGAATTGTGTGGATCCCCTGGGCCGGTCAGCCCTCCTCATGGCAATTGACAATGAGAATTTGGATATGGTGGAACTCCTGTTGGAATTCCAAGTGGAGACCCGGGATGCTCTCCTCCATGCCATTTCCGAGCAATATGTGGAGGCTGTCGAAGCCTTGCTGGACCATGAAGACACTTATCATAAACCTGGAGAACCTCACGTACAATTCTTCATTTTTTTTCCTTTTCATAAACCAAAGCATGCTACTATTTCTATTGATTTTACCCACCGATTGCATGGGTCCTCCATCTCATCCCTTTCGCCGACTTCACTCCAGAAGAAATAAATTCTGCCTCTCCCAGCCCTTTGTGGAGCAGGCGAACGTTATATTCCAAAGTTAAGAACTTCAGTTCCCTTAAAATTAATGTACGGCTTCTTTCTTGCAATTCAAAGACTTCAGCTCAAGTTTCCAATTTTGATTTGATACACTTCCTGGAAACATGCAAATATTGGGGTTTCAATTAGGGCTCGCAATCCGTCGGATCGGATCGGATTTAGCCACCTTCGGATTAATCCGAACCGGATTTTTCCTCTGTCGGATCGATCCGAGTCGGATTTAAATCCGATCCGATCGGATTAAAATCCGACGGATTCGGATCGGATCGGATTAAAATCCGATTCACTAGGAAGGCCACTGTTCCGAATATATATATACATATATATTATATATATATTTTTTATTATATTATTATTAATATATACATTATGTATTTTATAAATGCTTATAATACATATTAATATATTAAAATAAATATATACTG